>OX421977.1:54479256-54644256 GCA_949128135.1 Parasteatoda lunata
GATCTCTAATCTTATTTTAGAAGAAACTTCTGTGTTGATAAACAACAAGACAGTTTCACGGTTTGTTTTTCACTTTGATGTTGTTGTTGTAGTTCATTTACGTCGCACTAGGGCTGCACAATGGGGTATTGGCGACGGTCTGGGAAACATCCCCCAGGATGATCCGAAGACATGCCATCACAATTTTGATCCTCTGCAGAGGGGATGGTACCCCCGCTTCGGTGGCCAGACGACCTGCATGCGAAGTCGAGCACTTTACGGTAGAACAGTTTAACGAGGACCAATACCGCACACCCTGGATCCCTACGCAGACTGATCCAAGTGGTCACCCACCCGCACACTGACAGCAGCCAGTGATGCTTGACTTCGGTGATCTGCTGGGAACCGTGTCTTAACGATCAGTCTACTGCAGAACTTTTTTTTTTCACTTTGAAGAGTTCCTTGGGACTTCCCTGGCCGAGAGATTTCGCCCTTCCTCCAAAATCTCTCTAGCGTGCAGGTAGAGGGTTCGAATACCACCGCAAGTCTGTATGTATCTTTGTACTGTATTTCTATAAATCGTATGCCTACGGATCATCCTCAGGGATGTTTTCTGGACAGTCGTTGATAGCCCGCTGTGCAGCTCTAGTGCGACGTAAATAACGTACCTAAATTGTGGTCAGATCGTAAGACACGGTTTTCAGTGGATCGCAGAAGTCAAAGATAATTCCATGCAAAAAATAACTTTTAGAAATTATTTATCATTATTTTATAACCTAATATTAATCGAAAATTTTTTGAATATAGTGAGGTATACAAAATTTTACACCATTCTAAAGAAAATAATTTTGCATGGAAAAAATACAAAATTTGATTGAAATCGGTCGTATAGTTTCTGAGAATTCGAACTTTTAAAATACTACTTTTTTGAAATATGATTTCTCAGGCCAATTTCAAGCAAAATTTTGCATTTTGCTTTAAAAAAGTTTTTTTTTTTTTAATGCTGCAACAATTTATATACTTCACAATTCAAAAATGGTTAGACTAAAATTAAATAAAATGATAAATATTATTTAGAAGTTATTTTTTGCATGGAATTTTCTTAGGAGAATGAATTTTATAATTGTGTGCAAAAATTTTTCAATTCTCTTAAAAGTTTTTCAAGATAGGGCGAAAAATGCAAAAAGTAAGATTAACATTCAGGAGTCCAAACTTTGGATCGGTCTCCTGACTAAACTATGGGGAACATATATCCAATATTGCAATTAGAGCCGCGATGGCTCAGAGGATAGAGCGTTCGCCTTTCAATGACGCGAACCGAGGTTCGATCCCGGTAACGGCTGGTTGATACGATTTCAGCATCCGGCTTGAACCGACCACAGTGCTGACGTGAAATATCCTCTGTGGTAAACGGATCGTGGGTTAGAGTCCCCTTGCCGTCAGGCTAATCGTGGGAAGTTCTCGTGGTCTTCCTCTCCATATAACGCAAATGCGGGTTAGTTCCATCAAAAAGTCCTCCACGAAGGTAGATTTCTCCCAGTACTTCATACAGGAATTCCCTTGTCTTCTGGATTGGGTTTAAAAATACAAGGCTACGTTGTTTTTGAACATTAGTAGTTGAACATTAGTAGTCGTAAACCCAAACATTGGGTCGGCTGTTCAACGACGATTATAAAATATTTCGACTACCCCCGATATTTTTGGGACAAAAATTCGAATCCGTTGAAAAAATGCTTATTAAGATAAAGTATGTTTTTGTGTCTGATTTCGTAGCTTAAAATTTCGTGTGCGCTGATTAATTAGCAAATTTGACGTCACCACCTGGAGTCATTAAGTATGAGCCCTATAACGTGAAGATCCGATCATTAGATCAAAAGTTATTCTGAGTTGTCTGTTTTTTGGCGCACTGAACTACATGTAATTTAAAATAATTGAATTCACTTGAGCCGTAATAAACATGTTTCATTTCATTCCGCCTGCAAGTGTTAAATTGTACCTCTCGACTAAGATACAAAATAAAAAATTATTTACAAATTTCTAATATCTATTTTTTAAATTTGTTTTTGAGAATATGAAGGCAATGGCTAAGAGATTAAAATATTTTTCCAAAAAATATGTTTTAGCTTGAAAACTAGGAAAATAAAAACTTTATTTTTGGAAAAGGCATTTATTTTCAAAAAAGAATATCAGTTAAACCTCATTGGAAGGTGTTGTAAAATTGAAATGATTCCAAATCACACCAGAAGCTGGAATATATAGTTGAATAATGTCTATTTGAACTGCAGTTCTCTGTGAAAAATTTAATTAAATTTATTGTCTCACTTAAACCAGAAGATTTTGCTCTTAACTGGAAAAGTGATTCTAGCATTCTTCGGTTGATTTAACGAGATGTTATTAAATTAAACAATAAACCAAAATCAAATTAAACCAATCTCTTATACATGATGAGACTTTTACATCCCGTTTTATCAAAAATTTAATTCACGCCTTATTTGAACATATTGGGTATTTGTACTTCAAGTAGAAGAAGATCACAGACACCCATACATGTGACCTATGACGTCAGCACCAGCTGATTGTTTGTAAACAAAACAGCGTGAGCTAAAGTTAAATTTTTCCGTATAAGTTAGAATATTAATTAACGTGAAGATAATAAATAAAGCGCCGTATCATACATAGAATTTGTTGAAATATAATTCCTTTTCGTTTACGTTTTTCACTAACTTAGATTTATTATTTGTTTATGTATTTTATTGTAACCGAGATATATTTTTGTTTTATGTACCTGGTAACTTCGATGCATTACTAGTTTGTTTATGTTCTGCATGGCTTCATGCCTGGCTTTCTGTTAAGTAATAAATATGTAGTGAAAGAATTTAAATCGTTGTGAAAGAATCTTTGTTTAAGAATGTATAGAATGTGTCACTTAAGAGAATTGATACTTGGTAGGCTTGACTTACTCGAAATAAAATGGATAGAACAGTTACTAACGCAAACAAATGCCGCGTTTCAACAACCAATCTGGATTAAGATACCCACACTACGTCACTCGCAGGTATTCCATTATCAAGTTTCTTAAAAACTTTAAGTTGAAAACCTTTTTCACTGGCATAAGTTGTGATAGATTTTATATTGTTGACCTAAAATTTTTGATCTAATGATTCTCACTTTGGAATTTAAAAGATAGCAGAGGCAGAACATTTATTTATCAGCTATATTATGCTTCTGCAATTACTTCATTAATACGAAATTAAAGGCAGCACTTTTTTGTAATTATATATATTTCTTGATTAATTTATCATTGATGTAGCCAGTTATTCGCTTTTACGAACTTACTGCACTGCAGCTCTGCATTAGTCTTCGACATTCATCAGTATGACTTAGAATAGTTGTCCTTTTCGAAGAAATTACGATTTCTTGGCTTCACATCTTTTTACAATTAATTTGCAAAATGAATGACATTCAGCATTTAAAGTGCGAATCAGAGAGGTAAAAATCATGCACGGACTTGTCCAATTGACACGTGGATAGTCGTTGATATGCCATCCATTGATTAATTTCATGTAGAACTATTAAATGAAAAAAATATACCACATTATGCTTTTGAAATTTAAATTGAAGACGGTAAAAAAAAAAATCACGCCTAAAATTCTTTTTCAGCGGACAATTGGTCTGTTTTTAGAAACGCACTGCTTCGCGTCTTTAAATTAACCATGCTGCCCAGCGTTGATCTAAATGCTTTCTTCTCCCTCATAGGTAAGTCAATTTTAAGTTCCCCATTAATTAATCCCATACAGTGCATTAAAAAAATATTATTCACGCTTTCAAAGCAAAGTGATGAATTTAAAAATCGTCTACTTATTTGTCCCTCTGAAGCTCCCCTTTGATTAATCTCTAGTAGTGAATTTTATTTTATTTTATAACCGGCGTTCACAATTCTGAGTTTGCGACTATCAATATTCAACTCGGTGGCCTTTTAATTTTGCACACAACCCAGAAGACAAGGGAACTGCTGGATCAAGCATCGGGACAAACCAGCCTTTGTGGAGATTTTCAATAGATATAAACCGCAGTTATTTAATATGGAGGGAAAAACCAAGAGAACCTTTCACAGTCAGCTCGATGTCAAGGGGACTCTAATCCATGATCCGTCTATCACTGAGGATATTTTATGTAAGCATTGTTGTTGGTGCGATCCGGGAGCAGAATTCGTATCAAGTAGCCACCGAAGGGATTCGAACCTGTGTCATGGTTTGAATAAAAAGTGATATTACGCATTTAAAGCGTAATAGGAGGAATTCGCCAATCAATGGGAGGGGAGCCGTAGACGCTCAGGGGATAGAGCACTCACTCTCAATGAAGTGACTTGGTTCGAATCCCAGCAATGGCAGTGCTGTCGTAAAATATCCTCAGTAGTAAACGGATCATAGGTTAGAATCCTTTACCGTCAGGCTATTCGGGGGAGATTCGTGTAGTTTTTCTCTTCATGTAACGCAAATGTGGGTAAGTTCCATTAAAAAATCCCACACGAAGGCAAACTTCTTCTAATACTTGATACAGGAGTTCCCTTGTCTTCGGAATTTGGTTCATAATTACAAGGCTACGTGGTTGAGCATTGATAGTCGGAAATTTAAAATTGGATCGGCTGTTCAACGACGGTTATAAAATAAAATAAAACCATTGAGAAGGATTCGCAAGTCCTTATAATTTATGCTGCCTTCGGTTGTCTCTTGCTTGAATGCTGAATTCTACTTTGCGGACTCTGACTCCACTTCACAGCATGCCATAAATCAATACTTGACTCATCAAAAATAACATATAGCCAGATATATATGGCGGTCAATCGTATCAAAAATATTAAATGGATTAAAAGAGACAGCCAAAACGAGAAAAAAAAATCCCATTCCTGAGTTGAAGCGCATAGCATGACATGTGTTGTAATTGATAATTAAAACATGCAAGACAAAGCTAAATTATTTATATTCCTCAAATAGAAATTACATTTTTAATTTTTAATTAAGTTGGTAAATATCTATTCTTGCGTATTATTAAAAAATTACAAAGATTTCTAATTTATGCACAGACAGTTTAAAATTCATATCTGCAGAACCATAAACAACAGAGTACCAAAACACGATTTGCCATTTTTTTTCCAAGGAAATATTTAGTAACAAATGCTTTTAATCACTAATATGCTTGCAGCATATTTATTCAAAGTAACCGCATATCTGGATCATTATGCATTCATATACATTTCATAAGACAAACAAATAAGCGTCTTGTTAGAAATAGATCTTGATAAATGAGCAGAAACAGTATTTATGCCACAATTAATCGATTAATCAACAACGAAACATTAAATCCTTTATGGAAAAAAATAATTTTTCTATCACTCAGTAAGTTCTTACAGGTAAAGAAAGTGAATGTTTACAGTTTGAGATTGCATCTAAAGCACAGGTTTGTTTTTTAAATGTATGCAAAAATGCTCGCACACTTCCATTGAAATATTGAGGTCATGACGTGAAAATGTATAGTCCTGTCTTTAGTGATTCATAGTGCATCAACCTTCTCTCTTATCTATTACGGAAATCTTGCGCCTAAAGAACACTCAACTCTCTTTTTTTTAATAAGGCAAGTTATCAAAAGGTGGGGCTCATCTATTTAGAAAATAATTTGTATACGTGCTTGCACGTAATTATAATTCATCTGTTTAAATGCATCAATTCAAAATTAAGCATTTTGATTGGATAATAATTTTATAAGAGATGACACAGTTGAGTTTTTTTTTTTTCTGTTGAAAAGTAGGAATTTTGAGATTAATATTTTCATTTCAATTTTTAAGAACAGTTGGAGACAACAGGGTACAATGAAACAAAATTTACTTATTTGATTGCGGAAATACAATTAATGGAAGCTTTAAACTTCTTCAATTAAATAAATTTTTACCAGTTTCTAAATGATATCCTTACGTTTGAAAAAAATCACACGCACAAGTTATTGTCTTACAGTGTTTATTGTACCCCGAAATGCAGAGTAATAATCGGTAATATTCATTTATACGCACGCTGGTTCTTTTTCTGTATTAAAAGTATTCGGAGTGTAAAAATGCAGTGATTTTGCTCTTCCACTGATGAAACAGTTGTGTCGAAAATCATTTGTTCCATTGTTAATTTAGAGGCAATTATAATTGGTACCCTGGTACTCAAGATCTAAACTTTTTTAAAGCGTTTTTTTTTGGGTTGGAGAGGTTAGCTCTTGCGGACTATTTTTTGAATGAATGATATGCAGTATAGAAAATTTTCTATGTATTAAGACTCAAATATGATGACCAATGCCATGGTTACGGCATAGAGGTCAGTATTGTGTACACTTTCCTTAGACCGCCTTTTCTTCTCAGACAAGCTGGTACTCGGCGATCGAAAATTATGTGTACTTCAAGCCAATACTTGGGTACGAATCTCAGTCTTTCACAAGGACAATTTAGTGAGGCATCGAGACTCATTGCGAATCATACATAAACTAGTTTAGATGTATACTTTTGTAATAGTCTTATGTATTATATTTTTTTCCTGGACTTTGGCGAAACCTTTGGGGTACAGAGAGAGCAATTTTAGACTTTTGTCGTGCTCTCTCGATAGAAAACGTTTTGCTTTTATGACTTCTTGAGCTGGTACCCCCTGAAGACGTCAGCTTCGACTGTCATATTTATCCATTTTTTTCATATTCCATTGTTTCTTTTGTAATAGTCTTTTCTTTCTGAAAGGATGTTTTTGTCCTCTCAAGTCCCACAACACGCAGTGTAGACATGACATGGGGCTAATGTGGACAAGTTAAAAAAAAGCTATTATAAAGTTTATGAACTATAAAAATTTATTAAAAGAACTAATTAATTAATTTCTACAATAAAAATTTTATCTATTGTTATTCATAAAATAGCAAAATGGAATTAATTTCAGTTTGGAATTAGGTTTGGTCTATCTTGAATAAATAATCTTAGGAATTTTTTATTAAATTAAGGTTAAAGCGTAAAAATACAAAATTAAATTCTTCCTGTTTTAACAAGAGGTTTTTCTTAAATTTTTAAAGATTTAGCAAGTGTTATGCTTTTCCATATAAATTTTGATTAAATAAATTTAATTTACAATGGTCTCAATCACCATGACACATAAACAATTAAAACAAATATATAAAACCCGATAATTATATTGTGAAGTTATGAATTGCTGGCAAAATGGGCAAAGCTTTACTTACCTTCATTGTTATTACACTATTCGGTTTAAATATTGTAGAAATCTATGACTTCTGGACTAATAAAGCTCAATTTATTTTGAATGATTGATCTATATTATCCCAACTATGCATAAAAAAACCGTCCTAAAGACATGTGATTGCATTAGAAGTGTATTTTTTATGTTATATAATAACAGAGAAAATACTATTTTTAAAAAATTAAATTAGATTTCCTTTTTATTTTATAAATTAGTTTGGCAAATTAATATTATTAAATGTCAATTTCAAGAATTCAGCAAAATTTCTTGTTGTATATATTTTACCTGTCACACCATACTACCTGTTATAAAAAATTCCACTGGTAATCAACATTTTGAATAAAAAATCCTAAAATGTGTATAATCATTAGTTTTTTCTAAATATGCCACTCCGTTGCTTTTTTTTTGACGTTTGGACAAGCCAAGAACGTCAGCTAATGGTTTTTGCGCCTTTCGCTAGAACAGAGAGCACCGCAAGGAAGAAAATATGTGTCTTTGCTGAAAACTTATAAGATAGAAGGCAATACCACTTATTCGTGAGGCCATTTCCACAAATTTGACGGGGAAGGAAGGGGAATGATATTTTCTCCAGATCCTTGTACCCATGGTACAGCTCAGCGATCAACCACGGGCCTCCACAGTTTTTACAAAAACGTATAGCACATGTACTTGGTGGGCTTTAGGAGCCGAGTCGAGGATTGAACCTCGAATCAGGGTCCGATTCTTTAACTACTGGGCTACTATGACTATTTGCCACGATACAAAAAATTTTCAGATTTAATAAATAAAATATTGAACAAATGGAATATTAAAAAAAAAAAAAATTATCTTAGTAAATAAATACTATAGCAGTGTGAAATGTTAGTAAATAACCCACAATATTTTTAGAGAAAGATTAATCAGAGAGTCAGTTATCTTAGGGAAATCAAATAGCGGATACAAATGTGTGACAAATCTTAATCACTTAACATATTTATTGAATTATTTAGTAAAGAAAATAAATCTCTATGAAAAACTGCAGCCTACTATACCTCTAAATGTTAAACTGATGACTTAAAAAAAGACGATTAATAGTTTTTACTAGTGTTGACGTGGATTTACTAAAACTATTAAATTTTTATAAGAACCTTGAGAACCGTTTTATAATAATGTTGATTTGCCAACAGTTCCCTCAATTAGTGGTTTAAAAACATTACGGAAGAAAGACAAATCAAAAATAGCTATTACAATACATAATAAGCATATTCATTCATAATATAATAGTATTCCTGATATTCAAAACAATGAATAAAATTAGTTAATTAAGTTCCAATGACAAAGCAAATGAAGAATTTACTTTTTCAGTTAGAGAAAAAAAGTATGATCAAAACTACCAGAATAAAGTTTACTGTATTTCTGGATCTATGAAAACATTAAAAAGGTAGGTAATTTTACCTTCTTTTTTTTGGTTAATGATGTTGGTAAAATTAACAATAAAATATAGTTTAATAATATGTGATAAAATTTGGTAATTTTATCATGGTATCCAAGGTCATGCCATGAAAAACATACATTCGGCTAAATTTACTTTTCAGTTTAGTATTTTTTACTAAATGTGTAACTCCTAGAAGAACTAAAATTTTGAAAACCTGAATTCCCCGTAAAACATTACTATAAGAGCGAAAAAATTATCAAATGAATGGTCCAAATACCGTATATTTTGGTTTTATTAATGATAATTATTATTTTTTTAAATTTTATTTATTTATTTATTTTTTCTAGCAATGTGATTACCATACAGTACGGTAATTACACCAGATTTTTTTTTTGCATATGAAATTGTAACACAGTTTTGCCAATTTGAAAAATTTACTGAGAAATTTTTAATGAAAAGTAACAGATTAACAGAATTATTTTATTTATCCAAACTAGTTCTCTGTCCACATTAGTCCTGCTCACTTTATGTGACAATAAGAATATGAATAAAATAAAATATAAATAAAGGATTGGTAGAATTTAATGAGAAAATTTTGGGGGCATCTGGGTTTTTATTAGTAGTCAACTATCATATGTTTTTAACCGTGGATTCCTAGAGATTTATACCTTTTTTTTTTTATTTAACACACGATAACCGACTTTTCCTCATAGCAAAAATTTTTTTAAAGAAACTAACGATAATTAAAAGTTTGAAAAAGGAAGCTTGATTCTGAATCAATGGCGTCAGCTAACTTTCCACCTGCTGCGCCACCTGCGGGGGAGGAAGCCAACTAACCCTTTGAACTTAGCCGAGAAACAAGTGAATTCGGTAATATTTTATCATTTTTACTACGGTGATTCATTCCTATTCAAGTTCATTAGCAGTTGAATGCTTTTAAATGGAAATGTCATTAACACGGAATGTTAAATGAAAAATTTGTCTTCCTGTTTTGGTTCCTGAAGTGATTTTGTTGTGATGAAACGGTAGTAGGACATCACGATTAGATGATAAATGCATACCTCAATGACACTGTAAATCACGATTCATTTTAAATTTAAATAATATGATGATCTTGGGAGAATAATGTTTTTCTGGGTAGCTAGAAGTTAAATGACGCTGAGTTTACTGTCACATTATTTGAAAGCTATTGTGCAAAATTAATTTAAATACGTGAGGATAGCATTTTGCATTTAAGACTGTTATCTCCTACTGTGTTTATATTATTAACAAGAATATTAAAGAATTGAAATTCTCGACATTAACAGATAATGACAGATCATAAGATTGATAAAGCTCATAAATTGTCTGCATACACATTTTCTGTAAGAACGTTAAAACACATGAATCACCTACATTCATATTTTCTATTAGACTATTAAAACATTAGAATACTCGGCATTGATATTTTCGATAAAAACGTTGAGGTAAACGTGTTGTCTGCATTAATATTTTATGTAAGAATTTTAAAGCAATGAAATTATCTGTATTCATATTTTATATAAGTTTAATTATAAAACCTAAGACTATGTGTTTATATTTATCTAAAATTAATGTTAAAGCTTAGTAAAACTTTGCATTTATACTTTCTATAAAATAATTAACAAAAGGCTCAAAAATAAAGCATGAGACTGTTAAAGCACATGAATTTTCTATATTCATATTTTCTATTAGAATATTAAAGCATGGGAAAACTTTGCATTTATACTTTCGATAAAAATAATAAAGAACAGGAATAATAAAGAAAAATAAAATAAAGAAAAAGAATAATAAGGATGATAAATAATTGAGATCGCTAGCTTTATAAAGCTAGTTGAAGTTTGGAATTCAGGCATTAGTTTTAATAAATAAGAATAATAAATAATAGTAATATTAAAGTTTAGGAAAATAATAAGCATTTTAAAGCTCTGCAAACATTTCTTATGTAAGAATAATTTTAAAGCATTGGATACTTTATATTAAAATGTTCTATAAAAACAATAGAGCAAAGGAATACCCTCCGGTGTTTTTGATTACATGAATGACAAATTTGTAAGTTTCAAATTTGGTAAACTTTTTAAACTATTTTTGCTTGTCTTGGAGTTTTTCTATGAAAAAATAGTTTAAAGTTAGAAAGCGATTATGAAAATGTGCAATAGATAAATCGTCTTCTCCAAAAACTTTTTTTCCCCCATTCTCTCAGTAAAATAAAAAAAAAGTTCTTACCATCCTTATTCCCTCATATTATCTACAAGACCTTGAACTTTATGTGGGTCACTTAAGTTAAATTTCTTTTATTTTTTTTTCAAATTTAATTAATATTTTATCATATGCATGTTTTTGAAAGTTTTTCCAAATAAAAATCTTCGTAATTTCAATTAAGAATTCAATTTTAAGAATGCTTCCAAATAAAGAATTTCCTGGTTCACATTCTGATTAGGCCTTGGCGATAAAAAATTTTGCATCAGAATGACATAAAATATTTAGTGCTCCCTGAAATTTTTTTTGTAGGGTCTGTAACTAAAATTTAAAATTTGTAATTGAAATAAGCAAACAAAAAACTTGTTACTGACTTTTTTTGTCGCTGCCCAATTGAAAAATACACATGTTAAACTGTTTAACTCGTCCTTTAACCATTTAACTGTACTATTTTTTAAAATTTCAATGTTAAAATTTGGAATTAAAAAACTCAAGAATTCCCAAGTTACCATCTGTGGGCTTTACACGTGAGTTACACGAGCCGAAACATTTTTTAAACGAAGGACACAACTGTTAAAACAACAAACGGATAATTATTTTCAAATTTTCATATTAATGAACTCTTAGATTCAGCTGTCCCATCAATCAACAATAGCAACTCAATTTTAATTTCCATGCGCCATTTCCGGGGGAACCTGCTAACTCTATTATAAGATATTTTCAATTAGATAATTAGTTAATATGCCCAATTCAAGATTCCCGAGCGACTCAGTTAATTTCCATTTCGAATAACGCACACAAGATACAATCTCCATTGTTTATCAGAATTTTCCTTTTCTATAGACAAGGGGCACCCTTTTAGATGACCTTCAGTTCTGTTTAAAGCAATACAGAAACACATTAATTGCGAAAGGGTACAGTAACAAAACAGTGTGTGGGACTACCTGGCCTTGAGCCACTGTCCATAAGTAAGTTCTGATTTGTGCGTGGTACCACTAAAGGTCGTCTGGACGACTTCGCCGCGGGCGCATTGAAGAGGAGGGGCTGTCAGATACAGGATGGTAAAAAAATGCCAAAAATATGTGTATGTGATTGTATGTATATAAATAATTTATTTTTGTATGTTCCAGCTGTAATTTGTTTTAGGATTAGAAGACAAAAATAGTTGTTAAATCAGTGAAGAAGCAGATGTATGTGCAAATGGGAGATCTATGATCATCTTCCAAACATTATATTGATCCTAAGCCGGGAAAAAAAGTGTTGTGAGTTAATTTGGTTATGTTTCTTTTAAACTCTCAAGATGTTTACCATGATGTAAAAGATGATGTAAAAAAAAAAAAAAAAAAAAAAAAAGAATTTTGAATTGAAATTTTTAAAATTAGTGTTATATTTTTCTTTGATCTTAATTTTAAGTCAACACTTTAAAAAATTCTTTAAAAAAAATTAAAGGTTTTTTTGTAACCTTTTCCACCAATAGCTTCAAGGTTATATTGGGGGAGAAGATACGCATATCTACCTGTTTTTGACTCGATGCGAATGAAAAATAAATAAATAACTGAAAGAATAAATAAATAAATAAATAATTAAAATAAATTAATAAACCAAAAAAAAAAAAATCCTTTTTTTCAGTACTTCTAAATAAACAACTAAGAAAATTACTGAATTTTCTTAGCCCGACACGAACTCCGCATTCGGCTTGCGCCGACCACAGTGCTGACGTACAATATCATCAGTGTTAGACAGATTATGGGTTAGAGTCCCCTTGCCGCCAGGCTAATCTTGGGTGGTTTTCAAGTTTTTTTTTCTCCACGTAACGCAAATATGGGTTATTTCCATCAAAAAAGTCCTGCCTGAAGGCAAATTTCTCCCAATACTTGATCCAGGAGTTCCCTTGTCTTCTGGATTGAGTTCAAAATTACAAGGCTACGCTACGGAGTTGAACATTAGTAGTCATAAACCCGAAAAATTGGGTCGGCTGTTCAACGACGGTTATAAAATAAAATTCTTCTAACTAAGTACACTTATCGAAAGCACCATAAATATGTATTGGAAATGAAATTAAATTTTTTTGTTACAAAATTCATGACACAATATTTTTTTAAACAAAATTCATAAACGACAGTATCAAAAACCGTAACCGAATTTGTAAATATTAACTTCTAAATTACAAAAAAAAAAAATAAATAAATAAATAAAATAAAATAAAATAAAAAATAAAAAAGTAAGTTTGTAACGACAAAAAATTTTCACGAAAGAATTAAGATATTTTTTTTTTTTTAAACTTTCATAGTACTTACCAGGAAAACTTATTTAGAACTATTAAAGGATTTTAAAAGTAGTACTTTTTGTTTCATTAATTAGTGATTTAGCCAGTAAAAGAAACTTATTGAAAAATCAAAAAGTTTTACGTAAAATTTCCCTCAATAGCTTCAACTTCATGTTTGGGATGAAGGCATTTTATGATCATATTCACTTTTGAAGCAGCGTAAATAAAAAACTTTTTCTTTCTTTCAGTACTTCTGAATAAATTCACTTAGTAAAAGTACCATATATGTCTAATAGATATGAAACCATATTCTTTCACATGATTTTTTTTTTTTTTTTTTGTGTGATAGAATTCTTAGACGACTCAACCAAAAATTAAAATCAAGTTTATAAACGCCAAAACAAAAACAACCACAACAAAATTCATAAATGATACAAAATGTAGTGAATGAAAAAATTCAGAAACAAATTTTTTTTGTAAGGGAATTCCTAAATAATAAAACCAAAAACTTTCAGCAAAGTTATGTATGAAAAAAAAATCTCAAGTAAACTTTCGTAGTACTTACAATTTGAATAAATTTAGAATACAAGAAAGAGTTTTTTGAAATTAGCACACTGAGGCAGAAACGGATAAGAATAATAAAAGTCAACTCCCGTTATGACGTTGTTAGTTATACGTAAATATTTCGTATTTTTTTCTTTTTTTAAATTTCAAATGAGGTTTTGCCGTATTAACGAAATCTGTTGAGTTTGAATTACAGATTCGAGTATTGTTTTGAAATGAATTGTATATTTTTATTTTTTATTTATTATTTTTTTTGTGTGTGGTTATTTTAACGTACTATTATTATACTGACTGAATCGGCTTAACGAAACTTATTTATCTTTAAAACTATCATTATAAAAATTAGGCTAATATTCACGCTGTTAGAAATTTCTCGGAAAAAAAATGGTTAAAGAACAATTTATTTACTTTTTTATTTACCATATTCATACAAATCAATCAGATAATAAATAAATTGTTATTCAACTGTAAGAATAACCGTTTATTAACTACTTTCATCTATTACGGTTAAACTACCAGAATTTTATTGCACCAACTAGGCCCACATAATGAAGCCACATAGTTATTTTCAGATTGGTACGTATTATAGCCGAGAGGGCTAATATGTCAATCTCATAACGGTCAGAGTCCCTGCGTTGATACTACATAATTTCCTCCATTCTTTTCAACACATAAAAGAATCACCAATTTCCTGTACTCAGCAATTTGTGACCCCGAACTATTATAGAATACAATACTCTCATTCACGCAGAGATGGCAGCACCATAAAGCTTCTTAACACTAACACAAATCTCTTACAAAAAGGTGAAGCAACCAGATGAACTAATTAAACCACATTTCAACTGTTTATTCTATAAAATTACAATTCAACCACAATCTTACCCCAATACCCATTACCTAACGAAAAGTCTAGCTCCTGTGTCCAGCAAAATTTATTTTTTTAATAATTTTGAAACCAAACTAGTTATTTAATGGTTAAAAAACCGCAAAGTTTAGCCGTCATGGATCTTTAACCATATTAGTAATAGACGACTGCAAAAGTGAAAATGTTCTTTACCGTAAACTTTATGGTTAATTATATGGATAGATTGCTGCCGGTTATTTTATCGTAATTATAAAATAACAATTCTAACAGAGCGGGTTTATAAAAATAGTATTAAATATAAACCATATCAGTACTCTAATTTTACAAAGTCTATTTAAAACGGTTTATCAGTAAACGGTTTAAGTTTATCTGACCTATAACTTTGATTGCTAGAACATTGAAAGTGTGGGGGCGGAGTTATCGATCATGCCAACCGTCATCTATCAAAAGGTACCTCATGATTGATTCAAGTTAGCATGTCTTATATACCAGTGAATTGATGTTTAATTTTTGTACTGGTAGTTACAAATAATTTTACACCGAGAAAAAAATACGATTCAAACTCTCACCATATGCTAAAACTAACCATTGTTTGGATCTATGGGAATACCAAAAATTTGGTAATTTTTACCGAACCGCTTTGGTACTGATTATGGAAAAATTAAGAGTAAAATATGGTTTTAGGATATGTAAACAGGTTTGGTAGATGTGCTAAAATTTTGTAATTTTATCATGATATCTTAGAGCATCAAAAAAAGTATAAAAAACAAACAAACAAACAAACATTTGTTAAAATTTATTTTTCAGTTTTGAAAAACCAGAAATGACATTACCATACAGTTTAGTAGTTTCACCAGAATTTTCTTTTACGTGTACCTGTTCGGTGAGTAATAACGATTTGTTTTCAATTAAATTTTAGAATATAAAATAATGTTTTCCTCTTGAGTACAATAGAAACCGATTTTAAATTAAAAAAAATATTTACTGATTCTTAAACATCTTAACTTAAATAACATATTGGCTTTCGATCAATTTTAAAATTAAACAAATTTGATGCATAACCCTGAAATTCTATTTTCAATTTTGATGTTCATAATTCTTTTTTGTTCGGTAAATCCTGATCCTTTTTTTGCTTTTTCAGTTATTACATTATTGAAATACTGAATTAACTTAAATCTTGTTTGAATAGGCAATTCATTGATGATAGTAAAATGAAACATGAGGATGACTTTTTATAACATTGTCAATAAATAAATAATTAAAAGCAATTTTTAAGCACCTTGAAGAAATATAACCGCTTGATAAAATTGAAACGCTAAGCGTTTCATTAAACCACAGTACTATACAATCTGACAACAAGTTTAAAAAATAATGGGCTAAGTAGACGAAATGTTATGAATGAGTCCAATAATAAGTAAATGAGTATTTTATAAATGTTTCATAAAACGAAAGGAAAACTCCTAATAGTTTATGACTCATTATTAATTACATGAATGAATTTCTCATATGGTTAACAATTGGTCAGGTTAATATTGTAATTTTTTTCAAAAATAAGTGAGGCAATAATTGATGAAAGGCCAAATACAGCCTAGTTTGGGCAAAACTCTGAATTTTAAAGATTCAGACTCTTATTTTTCTAGTCTAGACTCTTATTTATTCATATTTTCAAGAAAACTCTTATTTTCCAATCAAATTATTTGTTCACATTTAACATATATACTTCACTGTAAAAAAAAATCAAATTATGATGAAAGGTACCGGCACTCAGGCTGCTGGTACTTTTTATCATAAAATTTTACGGAACGAAAATTGTGATTATTTTTTCGCAGTCATACTTCCGGTAAAATCACTGAGTCACTGTAAATAAATAAATATTACAGTAATATTTGCTGTATACAATTTTTACGGTAAAATATATTTTACCGAATGTTGTATGAAACGGTGTTATACACCCAGGGTGTTTAACACCTTTTTTACCTTAATTTGATCCGAAATTTCGTTCAGTGTAGATGAGAACTTAATCTGTGTACGAGGTATAAAAAATGAAATAATAAATACAAAGACTATAATCAGTGGCGCGATAGCCCATAGGGAGACAAAGCCTACTGTGCTCATCTCAGTTTTCTTGACCTGGGGCTCTGGGGTGCCGGAGCAGATGTTCCGGTTGCTTGGTAAGCCTAACGCGGAATCCCTAGTGTTTAGTCCACAAGCATGATTGCTCCTCATTTTATCGACCCACTGAAAAGTTAAAAGGCTGAGTCAACCTTTCCCGGCCCGAGGATCGAACCCAGGACCTGTGGCACGAGAGCGCTACCACTCAGCTACAGGGTGTGGAAATAATCAATAAAACAGTATTAATCAACATTACGTACTACGCAATAATAAGTAAAACTGAAAGGTATCTTTCAACCCCAAAAAAATTAAATATTTCAATTTTTTTATTATTTGTTGCCCTTCTCGGTGATTTTACATTATTAGATTAAACAAATCAACTTTTTCGGAATGCAGTTCATCAAAATAAAAATTGACTATAGTTAGAATCATTCTGCACCGAAGATGATGCTACTGCTCAAGGAGAGCTCCGTCGAAATTTTCCACAACCTAGCAATTTACCCCATTAATAATGCACTTTATTACATAGTTTTAGTGCACTTCAGTGTATAGTTTTAGTGCACTTGAGTTTTTTGTCTTCTATTTTAATAATCATTGATTTTTCATAATTTTGGATTATAGAAGCACGTTTCAAATGTCAACATCATACAAAATATACTCGTGGTTTCAGATAGCTTAAGAAAATACTAATTTGGCTCTTTAACACTTTTGCACTAGCGCTTTAACACTTTTTTCACTAGTGCTTTAGCACTCTTTTTAGTACATGGCATATGATGTCCCCCTCACGTACCATATACAAATTTAAAACGTTTATTTATTTTAAGAATACCTGACTTAATGGCATAATAAACTAATAATTATTGAAGAGTGTACAAAAAAACTTGATTATATAGAGCTGCACGTTAACTAACGACGCTGATGTTATAAAAACAATTGATAAAAGCAGAAAAGAAAAGAATCGTTTGTAGTTTAATTTTCAACAGTGCAAATCATTTGCGAAAAATTCGGTTGTCACAATTGGACTTGTTATAAGTATTTTAATGATTTTTAGGATCGTAGTTTAAAATTTCTTCTTGCAACCCTAGTCCGAATTTCAGGACCCTAACAAACAATTTTGAATTTAAAATAAATTACACTCACCCAAACAAGCACTATTTCGCTTATTATTATAGATAATAAATAAAAAAATACCTAATAATTTTGTATATTTTTATTTATGTTTTAAATAGTAAATAAAATTGGTAGTTAAGCTTATATCTGTGCATGATAGATGATGAAATTAGGGAGCCCAATAACAAGAATGCCAACAGAAAACTACGGATAGATAAATTTTTTTCCCGTATTACTAAATTTAAAAACAAGTAATAGCAATAATAGAGGTTATATTTTAATTTTTTTAAAGAAAATGACTGATAGTTAAGCAGAAAAAAGGGTGTTTTAGTATTTATTTAATTAAAACTCATCGCCATAGTATAATTACAGTAAAAAAGAAATCCAACGTTCTAAAGTTTTATGCTATTAATATACAATACACACAGTTGAAGATTTCATCGAATCTTTATATGATTTTTAGAAATCAACAAAGAAAAAATACGGTAAGAAACTGCGATCAATTCGTTGGTATGAATTAAGGAATTTCGAGGAAAAATTAAGAAAATTCCAAGGGATAAAAATTTAGAAAAATTCAAGGAATGAATTCAGAAATATCCGTGGATACAAATAGAGGAAAAGTCGGGGAAAAAAAAATCGCAAAACACTCGAGGATATAAAATTCGAGGCACAACAAATTTAGAAATATTTGAAGAAACAATTGAATATTATCGAAATGTTAAGTAAATAAAAGAATATTTTTACAAGTTTTACTATATTGATTTTCAACCCATACATTTCGTGAGCATATTTTTTGCAAGAAAAATGGAATAAAAAAGCTTAGAAAGTTTTATGGGATTCTACAAATAAACTTTGTTTTATTCATGTATTATACCACTTTGTCTGAAAAACTCGCATGTTCGCAGCCTACCTCCAACAGGTGTCGCTTTCAAACATCTTACCTTGTCGAAAAACGTGCTCGTCGAAGTTTTCACTCCAAATAGGGGAAAAACTATGATGTTATGATCATACCTAAAGTACAGCGGCAACAGTGTGGTTCTGGTTAACAATCGTTTTCATTTTGGAAGGATACATTCGCTTAAGCACATGAGAGTGAGTTGAGTTTAGTTGTTTATTTGTTTTACTGCCACGGAAGAATAAAAATAAATAACAGAATCATGAAGGCGATGATTCTTTTTCGAATTAAAATAACAGGTGAGAATTTTTTCTTTGCTTAAATTACTTACATTAAAAAAAATGCACTCTCAGTTTTAAGTTTAGTTGAACACACAGAGTTAATATATATATATATATATATATATATATATATATATATATATATATATATATATATATATATATATATATATATATATATATATATATATATATATATATATATATATATATATATATATATAATTTTATTTATTTATTTTTGTTTTTTGTTTTGTTTTTGAAAACGACGTTTAGATGTTTTTTGTTTTTTTTCTTCTTATTTTTATAATTTTTCAACTCAGTAAAAATTATCGAAACTTAGTTTGTCAGCAAATTACTTTTTAAAATGATGTGGAAAAGTGATTTTTATTTATTTTATGTTATTGTATGAAAAAAAAAAGTTGAAGTGCCTTAAAAGGAAATTTTGTTTACTTAATGTTATTGTCTAAAAAAGAAAGTGTCTTAATAGTAACTTATGTTTATTTCATGACAATTTATAAAACAGAATGATAAGGTCATTTGAAAATAATTATCGTTTATTTCATGTTCTTTCTTAAAACCCAACTGGTACAATGCCTTAAAAGTTACTTTTAATTTTATACTATTTTACAAAACAAAAAAATTAAGTGTCTTAAAAGTAAATATTGTTTGTTTTAAACTGCTTTGTAAACAATAAGATAAAATGCCTTAAATATAAACACTGATTTTTCTTGTTACTTTTTAAACTGATTTTTCTTGTTACTTTTTAATATTTATTTTAAAAGTCACTTCTTTTATTCCATATATTTTTATAAAACGAAAAGATTAAGTACTTTAAAAATTCATTTTGTTTTTTTCATGTTACTTCATAAAAAAAAATTATGATAATCTTTCTTTTATTGCTAAATTTTTATAAAATCGAATATTTTTGTAAAATAGCGGTACTTTACAAACCACTTAAGATACCACTTAAGTTTTAGAAAATCACAATTCTGTGAATCCAGAACTATACCCTTGCAATTTAAGAAACGACCAATGCTGTATAGGATTTTAATCATCCGAGACTGTATATAGTTCCGTTTTATTAAGTTATGGAATTATATAAGTATGCTTTCAAAACAATATAAAAGCTTAAAAATTAAACTCATTTGACAGAAATTTAATTCGTGCTATCTTTTACGATATCTATCTTTGAACTATTAAAAAAAGGGTTTATAGCTTCGCAGTCGTACCGGAATCCTAGATTTGGCGACATATTTCAATAAATAAGGAGAACATTCGTTCTTAAAAAAGAAACAACTATATGACGTTGCAAGGGTATTGAGTTTGATTGGATCACTAAATATGGCGCGTCTTACGCTGGCATCCCCTTAACTAATCAAATACAAGATAAAGATTTTTTTTTTTTTTTTGCTTTTGTTTCGATTTTGAAGAAAATCGTTAGCAAGAAACAATATTTTTTATTCTTTCATCAGTTTCTTTAAATGCGAACAGAAAGAGGTATGTTTGTTACGATTTTTAGATATCATTTTTATTAATTCTTATTTACAAAACAATAGTTTTTATTCGATAAATTATATTTTCCCTATTTCTTATGATTTACGAAAGCAAGCAAAACGAAGGCTGTGCAACGTCGTTACAAGAGTTTGCTATTTTGATACACGCTCATGCTGGGAGTTTAGTATTTATGTGGCGTACACTAAGATACAAACAGGCTCTCTCCATAAGAATAATAGTTTTTTTTTTTTTTTTTTTTTTTTTTTTAACTTGCCACAGAGTATAAAGATAAATTTTGAAGTGATTTTAACAACATAAAATAGCTGATACACTATTACTATCTTTCGTCTTCCGATAATGAAAAAATTTTATTATCTCTTTCTATTTGCTTACAAAATGAAAAACTTTAATATTAAAATACGTTATAGTACTAAATGACAAATCCATATACGGACTTCATAAAGTAAGAGTATTTCAAAATTTAATTAATGGGATTTATTGGTTATATTTAATACCCTCATTATTAAAATTATTGATGAACACCGGGATATAATAACGAACACATTTCCACACACTTTTGCAATATATCCATCAATCAATCTCTCTGTCCATGTATATAAGTAATACGTCATTCAGCATCTTTTCATCATTTGCCATGAACTTTTTTCCTTTGACTTATGTTTTCTCTTGGTAAATTTTTGTTCGTAATTTATGATGTTAATTTGTAATTAATGTTTTTTAAAAAATTCAAATTCGAATTATTCAGAGAATAGAATGTATCTTCCCAAGCATTTAGATAGAATTTTAGTACTCAGGCCAATAATCGGATCAAAAAACTATATAGGATGATATTCTTTCTTTTTGGCTCATTGTACCCAAAGAAATTGTATTTAATCTCTCAATTATCCGATAATTTTTATATACCTCTGGTTGCGTTAGCTCCGAATTAATAAAAGTCTACCGTAATAGTCACCATAACAGGTTTTATCAGCGGAAAGCCCACTAAAATCTTATGGGTGCAAGTTATCTGATAAATAAAGGTGGAAAGTGCTTAACGCTGACTACATTACCGCCATCATGCCATTGATTTTGAAATTGTGGGCTTAAACGCTCTGTGACCCACTGGCCGACAACTTTTTTTACTGCGTTTTAATGTAATATGACTATGTTTCAACAACTGTGTTTTAATGTAATATGATAAAAATTTAAGTACAAAATTACACGGTGGAAAAAAATCTGGTTAAAGTTATGCTAATGATATTTTTGGTTAAAAAAACACTGTAATTCTGGTTAATAAAAGCGCAATGAACGGTATTTAAGCCATTAATTTGGTAATTTTTTATTTTTACAGTTTATCGGAAATTCTAATTTTCAAAAGTATAGTTCGTATTACCACGCATTTCTTAAAAAAATATGAAATTGAAATTAAATTTAACCTAATAAATGCTTTTCAAGTCATTCTCTAAAGTATTATGAAAAAATTCCCAAATTTAACAGCTATTATAAAGCAATATTTTATTGTTAAGTTTACTAAAATCATTACCAAAGCACTTCGGGAAAAATTGCCGAGTTTTTTGGTATCTCCATAGTGCCAGAAGCACGGTAAATTTTATCGTATTCTATTAGTTATGACCATGCTTTTTTTCTTAGTGTCGAAATTTATAACTACATTGAACCATTATATTCTCAAAATTTGTTGCAACATTAAAATGGTGCTATATTTAACCCTATTATTGCACTTTTTAAGCTTAACATCAAAGAAAACATATTTTCCTTCGGGTTGCAGTGAGTTTTATCTGTATTATGGTTCAAGCCAACAATATTATGGTTTAACTTTGAACTCATTGTTCTGTGAGAATATACAGAAACATTTTAACATGATATAGTTTAAATAACTATATAAAAATAAGCATTAATTAACTGATTTTCATGGTTTCACAAAACGAGTACGGTAGGAAATACTATCTTCGTCGCTTGATCTGTCAACTAAATATCCTTATTATCCTACTGACTCAGTCACTTTTTTCGTTCGTAAAGTAACAGGAGATTAAAGTTTCCGTAACGTTTATTTAAGAAACGTAAAACACATGTCCACTTTACGGACCACTGCATTTATTCCAACAATACTTGTCAAATTACTTTACAAGTCTGTCGGCGCTTAAAACGTTTCTCACGCAACCTTATTTCATGGTTTCACGCCTTGTTGCCACCGTTTTTTTCATAATGTTAGTAAAGTGATGGATTACGTGGAAAAAAAATATAGCATTTTGGGATTAATGATTCAAAACCAATCGCAGGTAATTTAAGGATACGTGTTTCATAGGAAAATAGTAGATGTAAAAAAAGTAATCTTCTATTTTATTTAAATAAATTAGTCAGATTTTTAATTTTTCTTTTTCTGTCAAACGTAATGTACTGCAACTAATTCTTTTCTCTGAACTGTGTTGTTAAAGGTATTATAGAGTATAGCTAGAACGTATTTCTTTTTTAAAAAGGGTCGTTTTAAATATTAGGTATGGCTAGTTTGTAAAATTTTTGAGAATAAATTTCCAAAACATCAGGCAAATTGTAATGTATATTCCGTAGAGATCTTTTATTTTCAATCAACTTAATTATATATTTACTTTTAAAGTGTTTGTTTTTATGTTTTGCCATACAACCGGGATTAAAAGTTAGAATAAAAGGACTTTTCTTTAAGAGTGCGAACGAATATTTTGCCTGGATGTTTACTAGTTTAATGCTTTAGAACTTGATTAGAATAATTCAGGTTTTTAATGTATCTTATTTAAATCTATAATTTTCTTCATAAGATGATAAAAAATTGAAAAATGTTTAAAAGTTGGTAAAATTATTCCTCAAATATAATTGTTTTAATTAGAGTTTCTTAATGAAATTTTAGTTGCTTGTACTGATCATTTCACATAGAAATTTTTAATATAGCACAAGTGATGGAAATATTAGGAGGGGAAGATTAGAGATAGAAATACTGTGATAGTAATCTTACTTTTAAAAAAAAGCATTAAAAATAATAGCTTTAATGAATTATAATTTTATTTAATTTTAAAACCGTCGTTGAACAACCTACTCAATTTTGATTTTAGGACTACAAACGTTTTGTTCCGTAGCCTTGTAATTTTGAACCCAATCCAGAAGACAAAGGGAACTTCCGCATCTAGTATTAAAAGAAATTTGCCTCAGCGGAGAACTTTTTGATGGATTTTATCTGCCTTTGCGTTACATGGGGAGGAAAACCACAGAAACCTCCGACAGTTAGTCTGAAGGCAAGGGACTCTAACTAATGATCCGTTTACCACTGGGGATAAATTATGTCAGCACTGAGGTCGATGCGAGCCGGATGCGGAATTCGCAACGGTCAGCAATCGCTGGGAATCGAACCCGAGTCACCTTTATGGGAGGCGAGCACTCTGTCCCATGAGCCACCACAGCAAATGAATTATAATTGACAAGAATAGCATTTTTTAGAATCTATACAATTTTTTATGAATAGTTCTTAAATAGGCCGGGATAGCCTGGTCGGTAGGGCGCTGGGCCCATATCCAAGAGGTCGTGGGTTCGATCCTCGCCGGCCGAAGACTCCCCGTGTAGTAAATGGTGACTGATGCACGTTAAATCTGTCGAGTCTCAAAGTTCTCCATGTTCCCATAACAAATCAATACCTCTGGGGGTACTGATCGAGGAGTTTCCTTGTCTTCAGGATTGGTTCAAAATTACAAGGCTACGGAGTTGAACATTAGTAGTTGTAAACCCATGAAATTGGGTCGGTTGTTCAACGACGGTTATAAAAAAATAAAAAATAAAATAGTTCTTAAATAGTTAACAAAGTTTTTAAAAGGAGGAAGAGCAGTTTAGTCCTGCGATCACCTCTAATTTCTTAAGTAATCACATCACAGAAATCGTAAAATCTAAGTTAGAATGAGCACTGTACAAATGTTTAGTGTATCTCAACGACATCTCAATGACTTTACAGTTCCAAATTTTTCTCATCTCTGTTAAATAAAATCTTAATCAATAACCAATTAAATCTGATTTAAATCACATGGTCAGGCATAAACACTTCCCTTCTTTTCGAGTTACAAGTATTGCACATTCGAGTTACATATTCTCACAATCGTTTTCTAATTTAGAACTTTTCATTTCGTTAGTAAAAATCTAACACATACAAAAATAGTTTGAAACTTTTACCAAATTTGAAACTTACAAATTTATCATGCATGTTATCAAAAACAATGAAGAGTATTCATACGTTCTATTCTTGTAGAACATTTTTATAGAAAATATTTATATGCTTTAAAATTATTCTTAAATAAAACATGTTTGCAGAGTCTTAATATGCTTTATTATTTTCCTAAGCTTTATTATTATTATTGTTATTAGTTATTCTTAATTATTTTTAATCTTTATTATTTTTATCGAAAGTATAAATTCAAAATTTCCTATGCTTTTGTATTCTAATAGAAAATGTGAATCCAGACAAATAATGCTCTTTAACATTCCTGTGCTTTATTATTATTCCTATTGTTAGTTATTTTTATATAAAGTTTAAATACAAAGTTTTCCTTTGCTTTAGTATTATTTTTCAATAAATATAAATACAAGTTGCAAATAACCAAATTGCAAGTTCCCAATTACAATATTTATACGAAAATTTATGCAATTTGATAAAAAGCGTTAATATTCTAAACGATAAAGACTTAAACTTCAAAATAAGGTAAAAAAAAAAACTTTTTATAATTCTTTTAAAAGATGCGCATCTGATTTACGGAGTATTTACAAAATCATATGAGATTGACATTTTATGATGATTATGATTACCAATGATAATGATTTATTTATGACCAATACGAAAGTTAAATCGGAATGCTACAAATCTATATTTAATTATAATGATACTACATCAATAAAAAGAAATTTAAATCCTCAAATCATTCATTATATCGACTTCTTTTTCTAAATATCAATACCATAGATGGGCTTACTAAATGCATACTGCTTAGTTCCGAAGTTGAGAACATACCACCTACTTTTTTCAATTATCGTAAATCGCCTTGCTTACCCAATTCCGAAGAATAGAACGTGGATTTCAAGACGCAGAATAAGAGATATAAATGCAATCCGATGTCGCAACTTTACCTTCAGAAATTATACTCGTGGCTTTACAAGGGATGATGGACCGGAACATTAAATCCGAGTGCCGAGTTCTCACGAAGGCATGATTTAAATCGAATGAGAAGATGTGCCGCAATACGGTGTTTCTTGATTGTACTAAACATGGGTGATCGTGATTACTAGAATAAAAAGTGAATAACAATTGATGTTCTATAACAACAATGACTGAAATTGAATGGGAACTGGAAACGTGTTGTAATTCGAATTTAGTGGTTTCAGAAAGGTTGAAGGTATTTAAAAATAATTAATAATTGCAATTAGTTTAAAGTATTTTGATGTTTGAACATAAGTTTGTCTTAAAAAAGGTTATAACTAAGCTTTACATATCAGGAGTCCTCCATATCAGTTGGTGATATTTTTGTACTAAACGTGGCCATTTTTGGATAAAGTGAATTTTAATTGACGTTCTACACGAAGAAAAAGTTCTGTGAAAATTACCGATCTGTATAGTGATGGAATTTCTGGTTAAAAAAAAACAAAAATAATTCTGGTTAATAAAGCTAAAATATAAGGCCATTCATTTGATAATTTTATTTCATACAATAACGATTTACCGTAAATTTTGGTTTTCAAAATTATAGTTCTTTTGTATAATCTGAAAATATACCTTTGTCAACTTATTGTAAACCACAATGAGTTTTTGAATTGATGGTTTTAAAAACAAACAAATGCAAATTTTTTTTAATAAAAAAAAAATTGAAAGATTTTTTTAACGTAGGAAAAAGATGATTCGATTTGTATGAAACAAGATCTATAATTTTCAATATGAAAAAGGACAATCATAATCCATATAGTTTAAGGAGCATTAACTTATTTATAAAAAAGTTTGAACTTTTTTTTATTCATTTGCAAGGTATATTTATTTGAAATCCTATAAAGTTATTAAAAATGCCTTGATTAAAATCACTGTGACTAGTAACAATCATGACGAAAATCTAAAACTAGGGACCTTAAAAATTAATTAAATTATTTTAAATCAAATGAAAACTATAGTGAAAAACATAAAATTACTTTTAAAATTAAAAAAAAAGTTAACAATTAAAACTCTAAAAAATTTTAAAATATAATCTCTCTCTCGTTTTAAATATACATTATTTTCCTGCATTCTCGTATACTGTAAATACATTAAAGTATAATATACAGTATGTGTTTGGTCCTTTTATAATTTTATTATTTTTTCTGTTGTGTACAATTATGTGTGAAGTTAATAGAGTTTGATTGTAAATTGTTTTTAGCCTGGTTAAATAATTTACTAAGTACCATTAAACTTGATATTTTAATAAGTACTTCTTAGAAATTTTCAAAAATATCTCTATTGTTCTAGTATTATCAAAATTCTATCAAAAATATTAAGTTTATGACAATATCATTAATTTAATATTTGTTTGATATAATTTTGATAACATTAGAAAAATTGAGACATATTCTGAAAATTTCCAAGAAGTACTTATTAAAATGTCAAGTTTAAGGGTCCTTAGTAAATTATTTAACTTAATTATTTTCAGCTTAAGTATTTAACTTAAAATATTTAATTTTTTATCCAATTAAATTGACCTACTTAATAAGGATAATACTTAATAAGGATTAAATCAATTAACTTGGATAAAATTTGCTTATAAAGGAATATTCACGATAGTTATGTTTTTCAAAATGCCGACCGGTCTGTGTAGGAGTCAGGGAACTGGCTTTGCATCAGAAAGATTCTGGGTTTGAATTCCGGGCAGGCATGGATGTTCTTTCATACTCTGTACTATTTGTCATAACTTGGGAGCAACGTTGGCCCATCTAATATGGCGCCCCTGAAAGTGTGGCCAACAAATCTGCCCTTCAGATGCCTGTATGACGCAGTTCATTCCCCAGGCGGGCATTGGAAAAAAAATATATTTTTCAAAATAAATAATCTAAATGCGTAAATATATTCATAATATTTGTGCATGAAAATTAAAATAAAAAACTAACGTGAATAAGTAATTAAAACTGAAAAACTGATTAAAAATTAGGAGTGATGAACCTTTCATCATCATGTCATGTTAAATTTTCCTTGCAAGATTCTTCTGGTTATGGTAATTAAACATGATGATTAAATCAGATCTTAAAGGAAATTAAATTGATTTATAACAAGAACTTTAGTCACACTATTAGCTTTATGATTAATAGAGGAAAAAAAAGATAAACTCAGTTACGTAATAGTACGAATATTTGCTCCAATTCCCTTCAGAAAATAATTCGTTTTTACTTTTAATCACTATTTTTTTATTCCTATTAGAATAACTAAACTATAATTACCAAATTCCAAGAATTTCCTTTTTGGTTTGTATCTACAGTAACGAAAAAATTTTGGCTAATACACCCACGCAGTCCAACAATCAAACACTCGTAGTAATCACCTGATATGACCCAATTTTCCTTTTACGTTCAATTCATATGAGAGGGAAAGTTCAAGTCTTCATTTTTTTTTTCTTTCTTTTTACTATCTTACTTTCTTATTAACGTTTTCTTTATTGTTCTTTTTAATGCATGTTTTCATGTTCATTAAGTGCATGCCAGCGACATCGTCATTCCTTGACGGCTCTCATTTTCTTTTTTTTTTTTTCTCAATAGTTGTTGTCGAATTAGATTTCGGTGAGTGGAAGCAGTCGTTAGGTGTCATTGAGGCCGTGGGGTTACGTCTTAGGAATGTTTTTTGAGTAATAAGGGTTGTTAATGGCTTGCTTTCCTTTTATATACATGTCTTTAGAAGGGCTCTTCAGAAATATCTTTAAAAAAAAGTTGTTGAACGGGAGTAAAACTAGGTTTTAACTACATCGAGGAGAAAGTGTAGTCAAAACTGCCAGATTATGGTAAAAATTTAAAATATTTCTGGCTCTATGGAAGCAGTAAAGAGTTTTTATCAAAGCGATTTGCTTGTGATTTTGGAAAAACTTATATGATTGTGTAATATGTGAGGAAATTAGGTAAATGTGGTAAAAAGATTAATGCTCTTTAAGTTGTCTGATACCATGAACTTTTTTTTAAATTTATATTTCTTTTAAAACGTGTTTCTAAAAACTTATTTATTTAAAATCAACGGGAATTGAATAGAAAAAAAATATTAATATATTTTTAAAAAATATTAATATTAATATTAAAAAATATTAATAAAGGCAAAATTAATGGAATTGTGGTACTAATTTGTTTAAGAGAAACGTTAAAAATCAGACATATTATTATTGGCGCTAATAATGCTTAATTAGTTTAGGTAATATATGCATATGTTAATTGATATAATTGCGTTATAATTATGTTTATAATCATGATAATTGATATAAGAAAAAAATACGTACTAAAAATAAAAAATAATGGCGATACTTATAAAGATGGAGATAATTAGAAAAAATACTTATTCATTTTGGGGAGGCGTAAGAAATCACCATTATATTAGTATTAACTCTAATGCTTTATTAATATTGATAATATGTATTAATTGAAATAAAATAAAATAAACTATGTGCTAAAAAGCGAAGTTAAAGGAAAAAAAGGTTAATTGAAAATATGGTTAGGAAAACCGTAGAAAATCGCCATTCACAGATGACGTGTATTGTTTACAATTGACGAGCAACATGTACTAATGATACTACGGAAATTGGTGCAGTTTTGATAAGAATTCTACAACGGGTTTTCCGTTGTCTTGGAAAATATTTTTTTCAGTGGTAGCAAAGGTAGAAAATATAATCGGAATTAAAAGAACTTTGTTCCACCACAACTTATAAATATTTTAACAGTAAATTAAAGATCAGATAAAGAAATGGTTATGCTTTAAGATCCTAACAAAAATTCTATTTTTTTTAAAAAAATTTGTCTTTAGTTGGCTGGCACTGACAAATATATTTTTTATAACTCAAATGTTGAAGGATTATGTAACCTGTACCAAATATACTAATATAGGTATAAAATATTATATTGATATATTTAGTAATTATTAAAACAGCACAAATACTAAGTAGTTTTAATACCGATACTTTGGAAATAAGTGTTTTACGACCCCTTGAAAGGGTTATGTACCGGAGTAAGTGACTTGATAGTGGTAAATTTCGATTATTATGAATTGCCCCCGAGCAATAGCATCATGCCAAGTGATGCTAAATACATTTTATCTTTATTCTAATGGGATGAACTGCAAAAAAAGAGTTTTACTTACTTCAATAACGTAAACCCATGAAAAGGGTAATTATTATAGGTATATTAAATAAATATTAAGGTATATATTAAAGTATATAATTAAAGTATATTACGATATTAAGGTATATTAAATAAAAAATTAAAATTATTTTAGCTATTTTAATTTTCAAATTTAGTAGAAGAACCAGTTAAGTGACATTTTCTGAAGGGAAACAAAGTTATATCTGAACTATTTTATTAATTATTTATTTAAAGACGGGACTAAAAATATTTGGCATCAATTTATTTACCACTGCCTAATTTGAAATAAAAATCATGCAAGCATACTGAAAGTTTATGTGATTAGTTCTGTTAAGATTAAAGGGAAGGCAAAAACAGTTCTGTTACATTAAACATATCCATATTGATGCAATAAATTTTTTTTTATATTCTCTGAATCATTAATTCCCCTAAAGATTTCATTTACCTGGTTCTTCCATCAATCTTATGCTTTTCAGTTTTGAACATGATTTCGTAGTGTTTCTCAGTATTGATTTATTGATTATTTACTTATTTTTTTTGGGGGGGGGATAATTTTGTATTTGTCGGACCAATATTACTAAAAAGCGTAAGGCACACCAAACATTTTAGACTTAGACTTCTATCTTTTTAGACTAGACTTAGACTTCTTTACAATGGAAAATTTTTCGATATCTTTCGAAAAAGATTTGCACAACGTTTTTTGTTTAATATGTGACCAAAATAATATTATTTTCTTCTTTTAAGCACAATTGAAGATTTTAGTTTTTAATTTTATTTTATTATCTTTAGTTTTAAGTTCATTTGTTTGTTTTTGCTGTTAGTTGGTTGAAATTTTGGCAGGCGATAAATTTTGAACGCGTCATTTAGAATACGATAGAGCCTTAGGTTTGATTGGCCTTACGAGTTCTAACTCAGTTTCGAACACAATATGATGAGTCTGAAATAGAATATCGGATTGACGATAAATTGTTTGGCGATGATATGATGATAAATTCTGCTAGTAAGGGTAATTAATGAAATCCAGCAGTAAATGTCAGATTTTAATTTAATCACTATATTAATTAGACATCGTTGAAATTTGGTTGAAGTTAAACCCTCTTTAGCGATAATATAGCAATTCATTTTGCTTTAACCGTGGTAATTCAGGGGATAGAGCTCTCACTTCTCAAGTTCGAATCCTAACGATAGTTTGTCGATAATAGTTTTACTTCCAGCTCGCATCGACTACGGTGAAGACGTAAAACATTCCCATTTTTGTTGTTGATATTTTTCGTCAGAAATTATTTCAAAGTTATTTGATCTTGAAAATAATTAATTTTGTTGTTGTTGCTGGAACTCTTGTGTAATGATGTGTGTCTTGTGTGTTGTGTGGAATAGTGTCTATTAGGTTGAAGTCATTTTAAAAATCCTAGTACAGATAGAATCAAACAAAAATTTTATTACAAACTCAACGTACTTAAATAGAATTGTTTCATAAATTAAATCTGACGCAAAAGCTTCAAATATCACTAAAATTTCCTAAGGGCAGTGGAACCTGTATTCAAAAAAATAAATATAGATTCTTCAAAATGAAAGGATATTTTGAGGACATATGTATGTATAAAAGACCAAAATACACCAAATATGGTCCCGCAGTGGACTGATCGTTAAGACAGGGTTCCCATCAGATCACCGAAGTCATGCATCAGTGGCTGCGGACAGTGTGCGGGTGGGTAACCACTTGGATCAGTCTGCGTAGGGACCGAGGGTGTGCGGTATTGGTCCTCGTTAAACTGTTCTACCGTAAAGTGCTCGTCTTCGCGTGCAGATCGTCGGGCTACCAAAGCAGGGGAGCCATCCCCTCTGCAGAGGATCACAACTGTGATAGTATGTCTTCGGATCATCTTCGGGGATGTTTCCCAGACCTCCGCCAATAGCCCATTGTGCAGCTCTAGTGCGACGTAAATGAACTACAACAACAAATCTACAACAAAACCAAATATGACAGAAATTTAATTTCATAAATTTAATTAACTAAATGTTTCTAAAAACAGGTATTATTACTAAACTGAAAGTATAGTGACAGTACCTGTCAAGATTTGTGGAAACACATATCATGGAATAGGTACTATAATTTAACAGAAAGCATAGTGATAGTAATTGTTATGATTTGTGGTAACACTTATCATAAAACCGGTACTATCATGCAATAGATAGTGTAGTGACGGTACCTTTTAAGATTTGTGGATTCTATGGAGATGACGATAGTTCCATCATTCTCAAGTCCATTCCATTTTTACACAGGTTTCGATAAAAAGTTGCATTTAATTTTGAATTTGTTTTTAATAGTTTTAACGTAAAAATGTAATTGCTATAAAAATAGTTAGTTTTTAGACACGCTACGTTTCATTAATAAGATATGTGAATGTTTTTTGAATCTACAAAACAAAATCTTAAAAAGTTCAGTTGTTAATCACTGTGGATAAACTTTTGTTAAATTAGAGATTGATAGCTCAACTACTTAGATAAGTTGATAAAAGTAAAACTTTCTAAGTCACCTGATGAACGACTTATTTGTTACTCCAATCACGTTCAATTATAAGTATTTTTCTAAGCCAAGAAGACAACGAAAATACCCGTAGGGTAGAAAAACAAGGAAGGAGGAAAGTAAGAACTTTCATCAAGACATTTAGTGTCTGATGATAAAATAATAAATATTGTTTAAGTCTAGAATGTCTTATCTATCTTCAAGTATGTTTTCTTTAGGAAACTGTAATTAGTGATTAAAAAGCGGCGAACAGAATATTTCCAATACTGAACAGCATACTGGTAAAATAAAAAAAATATCGAATTTTACATTTTTACTAATTGATGGTCCAAGAAAATTATTCGGAAACAACCGTTTTATAAATTACTAAATCTAATCATACTTTTTTTTAATCGGTTTACAAAATATAAAACGGTTTTTTTTAACGCCGTTCATTTGTGAACATATTTGGAAAAAAAAGAAGAAAAAAATGATGAAAAGCTATAGTTTGGATAAAACGGATATTTACTATAGAAATAAAGTAAATTTTAGAATTTAAGAATTTTTCAATGCTGAATTATTTTGTAGATTTACTGTATATATTAAAAACTTTCTTCGAAAATTGAGATTTAGCTGTTAGTAATACTTTAGGTAAAAAGGAAAAAAATTAAGAAAATTTTGAGCTTTCATTTTAACTACAACTCGTAAATGCTCCAGTCTCAATGCCACAATATTTAAAAAATATATAGTAAACTGTTTAAAAGAATACTACTTAAAAAATTTGAATGGCATATTAAGATTTTCATGGAAGACTAATGTTTCAGGTTATTACTCTAAATTGATACACAAATTTTTTTAACACTAATACATTTTAATTTTTATTGAAATTATATTTTATGAATAATAAATTGCATTATTTGCTTTTAGAAAGTTCAGTTAAGGGAAAAGATATTTTTATTTGATATCGACCCCTGTTATGTTATGTTAACTTCCATGGTGTCTCTTAGATTTATTAAAAAATGAGCATATTTCAGTTGAATTAAGTTCAAGTTAATGTTTAATGTCAGTTGATCAGTTAAATCTTGATCAGTTAATACTTTAAAACATTGTGCGTTCTAGAGATAAATTCAAACATTTTTATACTTAAGATGATTTCCTTATAAATTTATACGTTTCACATCTTTAATCACCAAATTTCAATTTTTATCTTGAATGTATAAATATTTTTAAATATGAACACAAACAAGACATTTATGGCTGGTCTGCTTTTTATTAGCATTTTAATTCCCCCCCCCCCATATTTTTAAACTAATTTCCATTTACATCCCTCCATTTTTTCTTCTTTTTCATACATGTGAGCACTTTAACTGTTAATCCTAGTGTTACATTAATTAATTAATAAAGGACAAGGGAAATTTTTTGCTATTGGCCGTTGGAATATTGTAGCATTTTTAACAGTTTTGTAGCCACTTTTTAAAACACTTTGTCATTTTTTTTTTTAAAAATTTAAAGTTTTAAACTACTAAATAAATCTAATATTAATAATGTAAAGCATTTCACTTGAAGCAATTCTCAAAATATGGTAATTTCTAAAACGAAAAAAAAAAAAAAAATATAAGAAACTATAGTTACGTTAAATAAAGTAATTTTTGAAATACCATAACATATTCATAATAATTCTTTATTTGTTTAAAAAAATAATGAATGTAACGAAAAAAAAAAAAGTCGAGTGGGTAGCAACTAACGGGCAAGTTTTCAATCGCCATTGGTCAGTGGCACAGCTCATTTTACCTTGCTTATGTATAATAAATAAGAGCTATTTTTTTAAAAAAAGAGCTCTTGAATAGGTTGATTAAATTTAAAAGTGACTTATGTTATCTTCAAATAGTAGTAGTAAAAAGTATTGAACTGTTATTTTACTACGTATAAAGCATGCTAGCATCTTAAACAATAAATTAATTCAGTAAAATAACTGAAAAACATAAAAAATGAGAAAGAAAGATAAACAAAAACCGACCTAAAACATCTAACCCTTCTAACAGTTCTCAACTACCAAAAAACATCAACCAGCCAGACTAAGTTTTTAAGTAATTGATGGCAATTACAATCATAATAGCGTAACTAACAATAACTTAGAGCAAAACCTTACGCAATTCATTTAGAATGCGGAAAAAAAAACTCTCAAACTAAAACAATAAGCCGATGACTGTGCGGCAATAAAACACATAACACCCATCTTTATGCAGCTTTTCGCAATTCTTTTTTTCATTTTAATTTTCCTATTAAAAGATGTTCATTTAAATATGGATACCCACACCCATCAAAAACCATTGCGTTACCAAAACAGATATCCACTTTTCCCTACATTGAAATATCTGGTTTCTTGAAAAAAAAATTCATAAAAAGAAGAAAAAAAGAACCGGCTTATCTAGTTGATAGGCATCACGAGACTCCGGCTTACCTGTATAAGCCTTCTGCTTACCTGCCTACCTTTAGAACACCCACACTCACGCCCGCTCGTGAAAAATTTTCTTTCATTGATGAAATCTAGTTCAAATCGAGTTTGATAAGAAGCTACCACTCGTTTTTATTTATTGTTTGGAGTCATATTCGAAGTTTCACCACGCCCAAAATTAAATCGGATAAAATAATCGCGAGAAATAAATCATGGTATTAATTGAAGGGAATTAATATTCCATGCAAATATAGATCGCGTGTTTTGATTCAATTTTTTGAGAAGATAACAGTTTGTGGTAACAGTAGTTTTGAATTCATAAGGTGATGAGCTCATAAAGCAATAAAATAGTTCAGAATTTCTTGGAAATTTTGATTCAGTGCTTTTGAAAAGATAACAGTCGGTAGAGTAACAGTAGTTTTGACAACATAAAATTATGAGCTCAAAAAGCAATAAAATAGTTCAAAAATTCTTTGAACTTTTGATTAAATTCTTTGAGAAGACAACAGTCGGCAGTAACAGCAGTTTTGACATCATATGGTGATGAACTCAAAAAGCAATAAAATAGTTCACCATTTCTTTGAAATTTTTGATTAAATTTTTTGAGAAGATAACAGTTTGTGGTAACAGTAATTTTGATATCATAAGGTGAGAGTTCATAAAGCAATAAAATAGTTCAAAATTTCTTGGAAATTTTGATTCAGTGCTTTTGAAAAGATAACAATCGGTAGAGTAACAGTAGTTTTGACAACATAAAATTATGAGCTCAAAAAGCAACAAAATAGTTCAAAAATTCTTTGAAATTTTGATTAAATTCTTTGAGAAGACAACAGTCGGTAGTAACAGCAGTTTTGACATCATATGGTGATGAACTCAAAAAGCAATAAAATAGTTCAAAATTTCTTTGAAATTTTTGATTCAATTTTTTGAGAAAATAACAGTTTGTGGTAACAGTAATTTTGATATCATAAGGTGAGAGTTCATAAAGCAATAAAATAGTTCAAAATTTCTTGGAAATTTTGATTCAGTGCTTTTGAAAAGATAACAATCGGTAGAGTAACAGTAGTTTTGATAACATAAAATTATGAGCTCAAAAAGCAATAAAATACTTAAAAAATTCTTTGAAATTTTGATTAAATTCTTTGAGAAGACAACAGTCGGCAGTAACAGCAGTTTTGACATCATATGGTGATGAACTCAAAAAGCAATAAAATAGTTCAAAATTTCTTTGAAATTTTTGATACAATTTTTTGAGAAGACGACAGTCGGTAGTAACAGTAATTTTGATATCATAAGGTGAGAGTTCATAAAGCAATAAAATAGTTCAAAATTTCTTGGAAATTTTGATTCAGTGCTTTTGAAAAGATAACAGTCGGTAGAGTAACAGCAATTTTGATAACATAAAATTATGAGCTCAAAAAGCAATAAAATAATTAAAAAATTCTTTGAAATTTTGATTAAATTCTTTGAGAAGACAACAGTCGGCAGTAACAGCAGTTTTGACATCATATGGTGATGAACTCAAAAAGCAATAAAATAGTTCAGAATTTCTTTGATATTTTTTATTCAATTTCGGGAGCAGACAACAGTCGTTAACGACAGTAGTTTTGGCATCATAAAATGATGAGCTCTTAAAGCAATTAAATAATTCAAAATTTCTTTGAAATTTTGATTAAATTCTTTGATAAGATAAATACTAGGTAGTAACAGTGATTTTGGCCTCGTAAAGTGATTAGTTCATATACGAGGATTGTCCATAAAATAAGGTTCCCAAGGAGCTACGGACGCTAGAAACGCTGTTAGGCGGGATTTGGCGAGACTGGCGTGTAGCTAAGCTCCTTTTCTCCCAGTACCCTCCCCGGCGAGCTGTCTACAACGTTCATTCTTGTCTTGGTAGCCGTGAAAGATGGAGCTTCCATTTGTTTCTCACGCCAGGCGCGAATTACGCTCTGTGATTCGTTTTTTGTGTGCAAAAAAACGTTCCTCCGATGGACATTCATTCCCAACTGTGTGAGGTGTACGGGGAAAAGTGTATGAGTGTGTAACATGAGCGCAAATGGTGCAGAGAATTCAAAGACGGACGTACAGACGTCCATGACGAACAAAACAACGTTCTGGCCGCCCATCGTTTTCGGACTAAGCGATTGCGAAAGTGGAAGCAGAAATGCTGAAAGATCGAAGTGTGACGTTTCGGGACCTCAGCGAGATGATCCCTGGTGTCAGCAAGTCCTGCATTCACAACATTTTGAGAGACTGCTTAGGATATGCCAAGGTTTGTGCAAGGTGGGTCCCGAAAATGCTGACGGATGACAGCAAACGGCAACGTGTGGAAGCGGCCCACGAATTTTTTCATGCCTACGAAAGCGATGGCGAGGAAGTTTTGGATTCTACTGTCACTGGGGACAAGACCTGGGTCCACTACATGACACCGGAAGCAAAGGAGCAATCCCGTCAGTGGAAACATCCAGGCTCGCCGAAGCCGAAGAAGTTTAAGCAAATTCTGTGTACCGGTAAAGTGATGGCGAGTGTCTTTTGGGACAGGAAAGGACTATTGTTGTGCGAATTCCTGCCTACCAGCACAACAATTAATGCGGATCGCTACAGTCAGACGTTGAAGAACCTTCCACGTGATTCAAAACAAGAGGAGAGGCATGCTCACAAATGGAGTGCGTCTCCATCAGGACAACGCTCGTCCGCACACCGCCCATGTCACAACTGATCTCATCAACAGATTTGGATGGAATACTGTCACACACACACCCCTTACAGCCTAGACTTACCCCCAGTGATTACCATCTCTTCCCTGAATTAAAGAAACACTTGGGAGGGACGCATTTCACGACCGACGAAGTGCTGAAAGAAGAGGTTTTAAGCTATCTTCGTGGAGCGGCGGCAGAGGTCTATGACTCAGGCATAAAGAAGATGGTACACCGCATGCAAAAATGCATTGATCTAAACGGCGATTATATCGAAAAATAGAGGGAAGTCTAAGCTTTCCAAACATGTATTATTCAATGCCAATAAACATATTTTTCATAGTGAGAATTCGTTGGGAACCTTAATTTATGGACAGCCTCGTAGCAATGAAATAGTTCAAAATTCCTTTGAAATTTTGAGTAAATGTTTCGAGAAGATAATAGTAAGTTGTAGCAGCGGTTTTGAAAACATAAAAAGAGGAGCTAATAGGGCAATGAAATAATTCAAAATTCCTTTGAAATTGTATATACTGTCCAGTAAATGGATGTGTTACTGATTTCGAATGAAATACTAGAGGTAACTAATTTTTATTAATGAATAATTTTATTTTGTGATTTCTATTTAGTTCAGGCATATTAGAATTTGTAATAGTGATTACGTAATAACAAATATATGTCATAATAATCGAATATATAAAATGATGAGATGAGAAATGAAAAGCAGTTTGAAATTTATTTGTATAAATTTCTCATCTTTTACACGGTGAAAAAAATTCTAGTAAAATTACCGTACTGAATCCTAATGAAATTTCTGATACAAAAAACCCATATTGATAAATTTACTAAATTTTATCATATTTAGTAAATTTTTTCACGTAATATAAAACCATATTTCATTATTAATTGTACCAAAATCATGTGCAAAACACTTCGGTAAAAATTTATGGAACAATTTGATATTCTCAAAGTGTGAGAAATATGTTAAATTTTATGATATTCTGGGAATTTTAACCATACTTTTTATCTCAGTGTAGTATTATTAATTTTTTTTGTAATTAATGATTCATATTATTATACATTATTCATCTGATTTAGTTTCTGCAAAGGATAATAGTGATTAGGTAATAAGTAATAACAGATGTGAAGAAATTTTTATCGATTTTTTTAAGTTAGTAAATTGAATCAAACGTGTTTTATTGAATTAAAAAACCAAATTTGGTAAGTAACTACTTTCAAAGCTCTTTCTAAGTTTAAACGTAGTTTAAAAAAAAAAAAAAGCTGTTTTCAGGCTTTTATAAGATTTTAAAAATAGAGTTTTAATGAATGAATGAAAGGAAATTTTCATGCTTTAATAAGATTTTAAAATTAGTGTTTTCATGTATGATTCTCCGTGAAAAGTTTATCAGAAATACATAAAATAATAACTATAAAAACTTTATACATTTAGTTAACAAGAAAAGTTTAACTTATCAAGTATATTTATTTATATTTTTTTTATTTTCGATAACTATATAATAAATTTTATACTATTTTAAACAATAAGATAAAAAATAGAAATTCTATTCTCAATAGAAATTCTATTCTACTAAAATTATTTTTCACAAAAAAACAAGGTACATTTCAATTTTTATATTAAAACTACTAAAAATGCAAAAGAAAATCAACGACACAAGTTATTGACTCAACTATTTAAAATAATTGTTTGCTTTTATTTATTTATTAATTTGCACTGTTTAAGTAGAATGAAAGTGTTAAAAAGTCTAAAAAATTCCTTAAGAATTGACGAACGAACTAAAAGTTTGACATTTATTTGTAAATGCAACGATATAAATAATTATATCACTATACCTTTTGAGACGAAATTTTTTTTAAAGACAGTTTTTGATTTTTTTAGAGGTTGTAATTTCTTGCTTCAAAATTATAAAATGTTAAATATCAAAAGACAAACAAGTTGAATAATTAAAGCACACTATAAAACATCACAGAAAAAGACATTATTCTGTTTTATTAAAAAAAAATATTCAAATAATATTTTACTATTTTAAAGGTTGTATTTGTATAATAAATTTGCTTACTTACGTTTATTAAAAAAGGTTTTACGAAAAAATTTCAATTTCAATTTAAGGATACTTTTAAGTTTCTTTAAAACGATTAGATTAGTGTTTTGAGATATCAATACATTTAAATACTGAAGCAAGATATAACTACAAACCAAACGTTATGTTAGATACGTAAATTCAACTATCAATAAAAAGAAACAACTGTTATGTAAGAAAATGATGAACATAATATACTTCATGTGAAGAATAACTATCTATAATCTACTTTAAGTTATAATACTAAATTTCTTTTTTAATCATTTAACACTTATTTCTTTTAAATCATTTACTATTTATTGTTTTAAGTAATATATTTTAAGTAATACGCATAATATACTTAATGTAAAGAATAACTATCTATAATGTGGTACTTAATGTTATAATACTAAATGTCTTTTTTAATAATTTAACAGTTATTTCTTTATTAATTATTTATTATTCAATGTCTTAAGTAATCGCTTAAGACTTCAGAAATACCAAGATGTATTAATTGTTGCACAAAGTAAGGTCAAAACTACCAGAAAATTGTAAACTTTACCGTGTTTCTGTCTCTATGAGAGCACCAAAAAGCATGAAAATTTTTACCGGCTTCTTGGTAATGATTTTGGTAAAATTGTCAGTAAAATATTGCTTTATAATGTGGATTAAAATTTAGAAAATGGGGTAAAATTTGGTAATTTTAACATGATACCTCAGAGCATGGCTTAAAACCATTTATTCGGTTAAATGTACTTTTTCAGCTTTGCATTTGTTACTAAATGTGTGCTAACAAAAACTATAAGTTTGAAATTAGAATTTCCGGTAAACAGTTACCATATGGCAAGTCTTGAAAATGGGCGCCTGTTTTTGAGCTCTTGAAACATGTCGACTGTTATTTCTTTTTTATATAGTTTCGAAGCAAATGAAGTTTTTAATCAAGTAATAACAAGTAGATGATTTAAATAATTTATATATTTTTTTATTACCAGATTTATTTTTTTACTAGAAATATCTTTACAAAACTGTACAAAAATTGCACTAGATGTTTTTGGTTTTAATTCGATAATTTGATTAAACATTAAATGCTGTCATTAATTGATTGTTGAATTTTTTAATTAAATAATCGTTCTTCTCCATACATAATCCTTCTTCTCCATTCGAAGTTTTTTGTTAAAAAAAAAGAAAAAAAAAATACATATATAGAGATAAGCCTAGGTATAGAAATGAAATGTTTTAAAAAGCGGAAAAGAAACGATTATTTCCTTGACATTTCAAATAATTTAGATAAATTTACGTTTTAACATATAAATGTAAGCGAAGTCTAAGTTGATTATTTGATTCAAAGATCACGTTCATGAGCTGCATATGTCTCAATCAAAACCAAGGAAACTAGTTTTACTGCTGCGTTTTTATTGTAAATAAAAGAAAACTACCGCATTTACCTGAATAAAAGTCACGTGTTTAATGGTAGAGCTCGTGGGCGTTCGAAGTACATAAATTTTTTTTTATGAATCATCAGTAAAAGTAGTTCTACGTTTGACTCTCTTCTTTATCATCGACATTTTTTAAAGGCGTGTATGAAACAAAAAAATAAATTGAACCGATGATTAGATTTAATTACATACTTTTAACAAAAGCATAACAGAGTAATTTTGTGGGTTTAAGTCGTTAACAAACCTTAAGGAATTTTCAACCAACAAACACAGATTTAATGATAAATAATTGCTCGCGCAAAACGTGTTTTCCTTTTGCTGTTTAAAGCAAAATCAGAATAAGTGAAAAAAGTTAAAATGAAAAAATTAACAATGAAAAAAAAAAAAAACATTAGCAATTTCGCAAAATTTTGTTTGTTTCTAAATCATTAAAAAATTCAAATTAATTTAGAATTAAAATGAAGTAGATGAAATTAATTGAATGGAAACAATTATAGAATTTGTTTTCATTAGTTTAGAAAATTCAAATATAATTAATAAATAATTATTTAAATATATAATACTGGGTTAAAGTTTTGCTTTAATAATTGATTTTCAATTTCGTTGGTCCTTGTTCCATGTCTGAACAGTGCGCAAAATTAAAAAAAGAGGACTGCCCTGAATAACTTTAGATCTAATGATTGGATCTTCACGTTCTGGAATTCAATCTCAAAGGTTCGAGGGGGTGATCTCAAAAATAGTAATTATTTAGTGCAGAATATATTTTAAGTTATGAAATCAGACACGAAAATGCACTTTCTGTGAATAAATATAAATTTATTTCAACGGAGTCGGGTTTTTGAACCTCAAAATATAGAGGGTAGCCGTAATCTGGGAAATATTGTCCCAATAATTTGGTCAGGAGAGCGAATATGAATTAGGACGCCTTAATTTTAATTTTACTTTTTGCGTATTTAGCTATATTTCGAGAACTTTTTACGCGAATCGAAAAATCTTTGCATACATTTACAAAATTACTCGTTGCAAAGATATTTCCATGCGAAAACTTTTAGAGAATATTTATTATTTTGTTTAATAAAGGACAAAAAAATTTTGAATTTAAAGATGTACAATTTTGAAGTATGTAATTTCCGATGGCAAAATGCAAAATTTGAGCAAAATCAATGAAATACTTTCTGAGAAATCAAATTTAAAAAAAATTCTATATTTAAAATTCAATTTTTTAGGAACTATTCAACCAATTTAAATAAAATTTATCAAAAAATCACCATGTAAAATTGCATTTTTTTTAAATTATGTAAAAATTGTATACCTGACAATTTTAAATTTTTCGACTAGTATTAAATGAAATACTAAATATTCACTAAAAGTTATTTTTTGCATGGAAGTACCTTTTCATAAAAACATTTTAAAATGGTATAAAGATTTTTTTTTTTTTGCAAAATGTTTTACACTATTCCGAATATCACTGTTTCCTACTTTATTTTTTTGTTTTTAGATGTTATTCAATGGGTAAACTACGTCGCAGAATCATTCGCAGTGGTTTTCGAAAATTATTTAAAAATCGAATAATTCATTTAAAAAAAAATGTGAGAACAAAAGAATTTTTCTTATGCTGATTTATTATGGTACAAATTATATGCTTTTAACCTTCAATATATTATATTAGCAAAATACAGGCTCTCAAGTATCTTAAAAACATTGCAGAATATTCACAGAAAAAGTACTATTCTAGCTTAATTATTTGAATTTTGCAGCTGAGTTGCACTTTAGGCCTAATTCTCTGAAGCATTCGTATATTGACTAAGTTTTTAAGAAATATTTAAAAATGGAAGAATTCATTTAAATCCTCAGAATCTGTGTAAGAATGAACGGATATTTTTATAGTGTTTTATTCTGATGTGAGCAATAATTTTTTTTGTGGCTTTAATATACGAAATTTACAAAACACGGGCTTTTAAAAAGATATTGTAGAACAATCACGAACATGTAAAAATAGAAATAACTAAAAATATTTTTATAAGAAGTGGAAACCTCAGCTGAAGACAAACAACAAAAACTATTTGCTGCATCGGCAATAAGGAAATAGAATAGTATTTTGAACTATTATTCTCAACAACAAAGGTTAATTGGATGATGGAAGCGACTCCAAAATGGCAATGATCTTTCAGAATATCACTTACTAATATAGGTAGTTTATTCGTAATCGTCTGCTTTCCACGAGAGTTAATTATGGTTGTCCCAAATTCATTCTAAAAACCGGTAATCTCTTACAGCTTGATTATGTAGGCAATGCGAGTAGGTTTCACAAATGTACAGGTAGAGTTCACTGGTAAAGTCATTAGTCATTTACTTTAGTGTTTAATTGCCCTAACTCTCTATTGCCTCATTCCTTAAACAGATAACACGGAGTTTAAACTTCCGTAACCTTTGTCACCGCCTGCTTGCTCCGTGACACTTTCATTACTTTTTTTGTTGTTGTTGATGGAAACAGGTTGCTTAATTTATGAATGACACATTATTTTAGCGTCAAATAATCAAATTAAAACAGGTCTATGCTGTTATCATTGAACTTTATTAAAAAAAAAATTTTTTTTAAATTTTTGGACACTAATGTGTTGCATTTTAAAGCATGTAATTATTTAAGTGAATAAGTTGCATTTTAAGTATTTTTATTATTTGCTTTGACCAAAAAAATAATTATTTTTGTTTTCATACACAATCAGCCATCATTTGTGCTAAGCCTAAAATGTATTTTTCGTCTATGCTAAGCTTTATTTTTATACCTAAAAATTTAACTGCAACTTGTTGCATTATATTTTTGATAATATTAATGCGTATTGGAGACTTGATTAAATTCCCTCTTTTGCAGCTATAATAGCCACAGTCATTTTCAATTCCCAGGTCTGATTTGGCAACTCTTAAAAATATTTAAATTACATACTCATTTATTATGTTTCAAAATTACCTTCACCTAATGTTAAGTACGAGCAATGATGGCTCAGTGGTTAAGACACTGAACTGTCAGTATGAAGAACTAGGATACGATCCCCAGTGGCAGCTTGAAGCCCACCCAGCTTAATATCAATGGGTACCAGCTTGTCAGGGAAGTAAAGACTGCCTGTGTGCAGTGCTAACCACATTGCCACATTCATGCCGTTGGTCTCGAAATTGTAGAGCCTTAACCTCTATGACCCCTCTGACCTACAATGGGCTGTTTTTAGAATAGTTTACTCTTTTAATGTTTTGTATTTCTGTACATCGGTTATAAAAGTTTTTAAAAGAACTTTTAAAGTCATTTTTAGGAATACCATAATCTTCAGTTCTGACGGCTAGGTTTTCTTAATGTTTTCGAGATCCTTATATCTTGTTCCTTTAGCTAACTTAGCTCCTTTAGTTTCTTAGTTAAGTTAAAGAAACAGAAAGAAAGTCTGCTCGATTTTTCCCCCCAAAATATGGTGAATGTTTCATTTTCACAACCTACGAAACAAAAACAATTCACAAAAGGAATAATGTAAACGAATGTCGAAGACAACAAGAAAACTCCGGCATAAGAATTGAAGAGCATTCCAAACGAAGACTTTAAAAGTTGCTTCAGAAACTTTTACAGCCGGTGTGTAAAGTGCATTGCGGCAGATGATGGAGGTTAAATAGAAACTTATCTAATGGGCATTGAATTATATTCTGTTCAACGACTGATACAGAAAATACTGATACAGAAAGTTAGCAAAGCCCCTGAACACTTGGCATTATATTTGACTGATTGACGCCTAATTCAAGACAAGCAGCACAAATATGCCCAATTGTAAATAAGAAAGGAACCACTGACTCAGTGAGCCCCTGGCAGATGTTGGTATTGTTAGCGATGGGCAACAAATTTTTATAGTGGCTTCTACTAACATATCTCGCTGATAAGAGGAGAAAATAATATTTTCCTGAGTGATTAAATTAGTTTTGGAAATTAACAGTTGAACCTTGCATTATGCTTTGCATGTGTCATTCATTTGTCTATGCGCAATCTTCATTTAAGTAGTCTAACTTAATTAAATGATATAATTGCAACTCGTTACATTATAATAGCAACTATGCTAGATGGTATGCGATTTAGTGGATGTTAGACTGAGCTACCACATAATATAATCACCACAAATCGTCCAACTAAATATAGGTTTCCCACCCGACTAAGCTTTATTTCCATACTTAGATAGTGATAACTCGTTGCTATAGCACAATAGTGGTGTGAATCTATTTATGAGCTGGATATAAAAAGCGTGCAAGAGTATTTTAGGCTGGCCAGGGTATGAAGCCATCCGTAGTCTACTCCCTCAACCCTTTAGCTGAGAAATTTGTCAGCTTAGAAATGCCGTGATAATTGCCGAATAATTTCATAATAAAATGTTGCGCCGTATCGTTAAATAAAATTGAATAAATGAAACTGCCTCATAGTAAATGGTTGACCTTCGTGTGCTTTTATCAGCTACCAGCAAGTATTTTGTTTACATTGCATGCACGCAAGCATTCATTAGGCCGCCGTTATGAGAAAAACATTAAACTGAAAATAGCGTGTCCGTTTTAATTTTTTAGACAAGCATGACCTTGCGTTACAAATGTTGCATACAATAGGCCGGAAATGTCGTCTGCGGAAAGAAAGGTATATTAGTCACGTGTTATGTGGCAACAGTTGTGATGAGATTTGGAGGCGGGAGAGATAATTTGAGATCACAAATTATTTTCTTTTTTCGATTTTTCTTAATTGTGTATTGTATTTCATTTTTATTGTAGAGATTTCTATCTATGTATGGTGGAAAACGTATTATAAAATTTGCTCTTATAAAAGGTTGAAAATTGCATATCTTTAGTTTTAGGATTTTAAAAAATACTCTTTCAAATAAAAGTCGAAAGAGGACTTGGTTTTAGTTATATTCCATACAATTTTAATACAATAGTAAACAAATTTTTAATCACATCATAATACCGAATCTATATAGAATGATTATCAAATAATGCAATTAAATATACGTGTAGAGTGTAGGTTTTCAAATAAACGTTGCATTTTTAATTAGTTCTCAAGAAGTTTATTAATTTAAGTTGAGTTAAGTTAATAATACAAAGCTTAAAATCAACGCGTGTTATGAAGTAAATGGTTACTTTCTCATGCTTGATGATTTAAAACGTTTCTTGAAATTGAAAGATTTGCTTTCAAATTCGTAATTTATTTACAAATATGTAGAGATACATGAGACGTTTCTTTTGGCGTATGAATTATTGCTAATAGCTTAAATTTTATGATTTAATCTCGTACATAAATCCTATAATTTTCCGTAAATATTTTGTTTTTAGTTAAAAACTTGAAGTTTTTATGGATAAAAGATTAATCTAAAATTTAATTTAAAATTTAATTCGGAATGATATGCCAATAAAAAAGCGATTTGTAGTAATGTAAGAAACTTTTCACTAATGTAAATCATTCATTTTACTTGAATTTTTATATCAACTTGTTGAGGAATGATTGCTAAATAATACAATTCACAATACGCGTACCATTTACGTTTACAATTAAGTGATATATTTTCGTTCCCTTTTTGAAAATTAAATTAATTTAAGTTGATCGTAAATGATAAACAGATTATTACTAAGCGTAAAATAAATTAATATTATTTAATAAATGGATTTTCTAATGTTTCATGAGTTCAAATGGCTTTTGAAAGTTAAAAATTATCTTTCAATTTTGTAACTTATATACAAATGTACAGATATATGAGACTCTCCTTGGGCTTATAAATTATTGCTAGTAGTTTTAATTTAATGATTAAACTTTTGACGTAATTTCGAACTTTTTCCATAAATATTTTCCTTTTTCTAATTAAAAATTTAATGCTTTTAGAAATAAAAAATAACTCTAGAGTTAAAAATTTAATTTGAAATGATCATGTCAAGATTAAGAGTGATTTGAAATTATATGAAATACTTTACATAGGTGTAAAATAATTCTCATATCGATTCAGTTCTTATGACTGAACTCAAACTAAAATTTGTAAAATAACACAGGAAAACTCAACAGGAATGTTACATTCCATTGAACAAATTTCATCACAGTAACTAAATTTAGCCGCATGACACAATTAACGACTTTCCCTTCTTACAAATCAAAAGCACTCCGATCGTCAAAAAAAAGCAACCGATAATTATAAAACAAGAAATACTACTTTATCTCTTGATCGAATTTTCAATTTAGTTCATTTTCGTCTGCAGGAAAGTGGCAAGAACTTTCAGTTTCATTATTCTAGTCACGTTTCAATCAGAACTCATCAATAAGAATTCAATTATTCTAGACAAAAGACATCAATATATCAACAAAATGTTACAAGTTCCATGAAACCCAAAAATACTTCTACTTCAATTGGAAAGAAAGTCGTTTGCCACATAGAATTAATTTACTTTTATTTTCGAACTTCTCAATAAGAATTGTTCTTGTCAAGTAAATATGTTCGTCGAAATCACCGAATCGGAAAGTTATGCTTTTTTTTATTTCTTTAGAAATGCAAAAACAATGATCTAAAAATAAAGTTCTTTCATATAGCGGTAAATTGATTATAAAGTTCACTATGTGGATATTGTTTATGTGTTTTGCTATCACGACATGATGGTGTTTTATAGCAATGATATGGCGGAATAGTGCATACTTTTTGATACCTTTTAATAATTTAAACTAGAACGTTCTTGTCACTTATTTTTTAATTTGGATTACTAAAACTGTGTTTAATAAAAAAAATTCTAACAAAAAAATTTCGTTACTTAACATGATTATTTATTTATTTATTTATTTTTTTTTTTGCTTTTTCATATTTTATAATATTATCTTGAATTTCACAGCTAACATTAAATATGAAGTTTTTAATAGTTATTTTTAAATTACTTAATTTATCTCTGACCATGGAGAAATTCTGCAAATGTTTCCAATGAACGTTTAAAATCATTTAAGTTTCAAAACGCTTTAAAAAATTTATTTATGGCTAAAACTATCAACAATATTGACTCTTGCTACAAATTAAGGCTAGGCTGTATTTGATAATTATCATGTATTTGATACTTCTTTTATAGTCAATGGCTGTCTAAATATTATAAAGATCGTATTTGTACAGATCATGAATCATACTGAAAGGATTAAAAAACGTTCATATTCGACAAAATTTTATAAATTTTGATAAGTTAAAATGTGTTTAAATTTAAGCACCATTAAAAAACAATAAAATTATTATATTAATCAATTTTTTTTATAATATAATATATAATTTAAATATGCTAAAAAGCTTTTAAATTTAGCTAAAAACGATTGCATTTATATATTTTTTTATAATATATTGCATAGTTCTTATTACATTTAATTATTACATGATTCACATGCTACTATTCATTACTTTATATTTTATAATTTTTTTTAATTATTAATAATCTTAATTGATTAATAACGATAAAAAAAAGTCCTTAAAAGTTTCTTATGATAAGTTCTTAACTCCTTAGATAATTTCTTACATTGCAGTTTTTTGTTAAATATATACTATTACATAATTGTTTCATTATGAAGTATAATTATCAATTTAATAATTTCCTAATATTTACAAACTTTCTTTTAAGATTTTACTTTTAGATATTAAATTTTATTACGTCATTTATTTTAAATTTTATTTTATTATAATAATTTTAAATAGTTACATTTTAAAATTACACTGTGCAATATCACCTATTACATTGTACACTATCCTTATTATTATTATTATTGCAAGCCACACAATTTTTAAAATATCAATCACAAATGTTTGCGTGATTGTTTTTAATTAAAAAAATAATAAAATCACGGTATTTGAATAATAGAATTTTCTGTATTCATATATTACATTTCATGCTTATACTTAAACCGAGATCAAAAGTATGTATACAATGTTTCTGGCTCGAAAAGAATACGAAAAATCTCGGTAGTTTTTACTGAAGCTTTTCGATAATTATTTAGGTAAAATTAATTATTAAATATGGTTTTATAATATGTGATAAAACTTTGGCAAACGTGGTAAAATTAGGTAATTTTATCATGATAGCTTTGAGTATTACGTACAAACCATTTATTCGGTAAAAATTTACTTTTCAGTTTTGTACTTGTTACTAAATGTGTGGTAATATGAACTATAATTTGAAAACGTGAATTCCGGTTAATCGTTTCAATATAAATTGAGAAATTACTAGATGAAATGCTTAAATACCTAATAATTTGTTTTCATTTACCATAATTATAAGTTTTGTACCAAAAACATCATTACCATTCATTGGAGTAATTTTAATAAACACCAATTTTTTTTTTCTGTTCACAAATTATATTAGATTACGGTTTATTATAAGAATAAATCTGAATGATACTCTTTTTTTTCTTATTTCAGATTCGAAATAATGTAGTTCTGATGTAGTCTTCAAAATTCTGTATATATAAGAAGAGATGCCTTCCAACGACAGATACAGCAGTGCTTCTAATAGCAATCAACCGACTATTACTCGAACTGTCACAAAGAGTGTGGTTCCTGTGAGTTCCACAGATTTAGTGGTGAGTTCTATTCCTCATTGTTTACTATCTTTATTGTCCGAATATGAAGGCCGGTTAGGTCTTCAAACAAAGAAATCCACTGAAATTAAAACTTGCTTTGCATAATTATATAATGGATATAATTTATTTGAAATGACCTCATTCTAGCCATGCACTGTTGCATAATTATAGTGATTCGTATTTGATAAAGAACTATTATTTTTGTTTCAATAAAGCATTATTTTCATAAACAACTTTTGATAATTTTAGCCTTGGAAAATATTTGAATGTTAGTTTGTTTAAGTTGCCCATTTGTTTGTATATAAGTTATTCTGGGTATTTCTGAGGGATAATTCTAATAGCAAATTCACAGTTCGTACATTGCAATTAGTTTCCATAATTGCATTTCATGTTAATTGGATCTAAAAGATTAGTATAGACTTTGTTTCGAAAAATGTGTTAACTTTTCTTGAAATATGATTGTAGGTTTTATAGCATTAAAAAACATCTTTTTTAATTAAAAAAAAAGCTAAAAACGCGAAAAAATCACTCAACATTTTTCAATAAAACTACGAAAAAAATATCATAAATATATTTTGGAGTAATTTCATTGAAAAAAAATCTATTTCTTTTGTGACAAAATTCTTATTAGTTTACTCTAATGAAAAAAGAGATAGAAATTTATGCATATGAAATCTACTTTTATTTAAATTAATTCATTAAGAAACATCAAGATCAAAGATTAATTTATCATCACTATTAATTCATTTATTTAAATTAATTCATTTGAGTTCATCAAAAGTAAATTTTAAGGATTATTGTTAACAGATTCATTAATCTTTTGTCTCGGGCAAAAAATATTAAAAAATAGATTTATCGTGAAATTACATACAAGTTTAACAGTTTAATTATCTTTGAATTGGTTCTATTTACTAGTGAATTTTATTTCTCAAAAAAGAAAAGAAGACGAACATTGTTTATCAAAAATAAATAATTGTTAAATAAACCTTTTACATTTGTAAGACATTATGCATTTATTGTATGTATTGTATTTTTATATTTGGAAATACCTACGTATAAGTAATTATTTGCAGGTTTTAAATACCTATCATTTCACACTTTAAATTGCATTAGTGCATTTTTATTGTTAAATAAACCGTTATAAATATTGCTTTTATGCGTTATAAGCTGAAAAGTATTATTTTTTTTACGTTGTTGACGGAATTTTTATTTAGGTTTACTTTTTTTTTTTTTGACTTTATCAAATTTAGCACATTTGGTTGTTAAAGCGGACATTTTTGTTTTTATCCTAATTTATTTCAGGTGGTTTGTGATAAGCCCAGACTATTTAAAGTTTGTTTTAAATTGCCTACTTAAAGGTCTATTGCCAGAAGTGGATACAAATTTAGTATGAAGGAGTAATTCTCTAACATTTTCTAAACAAAATGAAGGCTTACATTTTAAGTATAATAAGTTTCTAAAATATAATACATATTAGAAAATATTGAAGACTTGAGACAATATTCAGATTGACCTGGCTCTTTGCAGAATGCCAGCGAAATTCTCAAAAAGGTCTTCTTTTCATTTTGCTTGCGGTATACACAATTCTAAAATATTTTTCAGTCTTAATAACCTATTTTCAGTTTTTCGTAAAAGTTTTCGAATTTATTTATACAGTAATTGGTTAGTCACGAAATCCTATCCTCACAGATCTTCCTTGCCTTTCAAAAAGAGAAAGAATTAAACAATATAAGCGAAGTGAGGAATTTTTGGCGTTTGTCCAGTATTTCCTAAAACAAGATTATTTCGTAATAAAAGAATGGTGTATGTTTGCATTTTCATTCAAGATGAAGGTTTTGTTGTGGTTCTTTTTTTAAAAATAACTTACAACTACTAATGCATAGACGAAATAAAGCACTGCGCTAGGCGGTGTAAACCACGCCTATCAATTTACTTAAGACAGCTTATTATGCATGCACGATTTCATGTAGGCACGGCACCAAAGGGAAGATATGAAATAGTTGTTATGCGCTTTTTTAAAGCCTCTTTTGGGTTGATAAGGATTGTAACAAATTATTCAATGACTCAGTATCTGTTGTATTTCAAGAATTTACATTAAAAAAGTAATTGAAAAGATGTAAACTGTTTATCTTTATAATTATCTAAAAGTGATAGGAATTTTTTTGTTGCTGTTTTAAACATTTAGGATTATGAAAAACTCTCAAAATATAAAACTATTATGATTTAAAGAAGTATCTTAAATTAAGAAAATAGAGTCAGTTATAATGTTAGTAACATAAGAAGTTTTTAATAATCAGAAAACTTTTGAAAAAAATAAACCTAATGCATGTTTTTTTTTTTTATCTTTCCAAAATGTATAGAATTGAAAGTTAATTTTTGTTGAAAACACGGGACCTTGCCATTAAAAAAAGTTTTTATGGCTTGAATTCAAAGTAAAACAATCTTACCAGACTTATACAACAGATTTTTTTGTCTATTCGTTAATACCAAAATTTTAAACATAAAAAAGTTTTTTTCGTTGCATTTTTAAAAATTGTACAAAAACATGTTTCGATAGAGTCAATAAAAATGATTGTTAAGATGATTCACATCAGAAACAGTTATGAACTCTGAAACTAAGTAAAGACACATTTATTTTCTTATAAAATACTTTAGTTATGAATTATAAAATAGAACAAAGACATACTTATTTTGCTTTAATACGTCAGTTATGAGTATTAAACAAAATAAAGACATATTTATTTTAATATAATATTGTAGAGTTATGAATTATGAAAAAAATGAAGGCATGCTCATTGTGATTTAATATGTTATAATTGTAAATTAACAAATAGAAACAAAATGTTCCCCTTAAAGAAATAATACAGATACATTAAAACACTTTTTTTAATCAACAGCAACCATGAAATGATCAATTATCTTCTTACTCATTACTAGTCTGAAAGTTTCCTGAAATTTTCAATTTAAAAATGTGAACTCAGTTAGATAAGCATTTTATATTTCACAAAAAATATTTCAATTCAATTTTAAAATTAAATGTGATTGAATTTCTCAAATACATTACGTAAATAATTATGTTAGAATTTTATTTTACTGCCGTATTTCTATACGAAGATCAGACAGCTTCCCACTTTATAGTCTAGTCACATGGCTAAATACTTTTCTAAAACTAAATGAAACAATTGTAGACATTTTTAGTTTCTCTAAGAAAAAGTTTATCATTATTAGTTTTTAAATTGATGTTTTTTAAGCAATTAAAAATGAAAATAAGTTAAGTGAGCGTTATCTCTTAGAGCATTTGATAATTTTATTATTCCTTTATGATTCTGAAACAAGTGGCGCATTTTACATTAGAAAACCAAATACTAATATTTATAACTGTGCTAATTTTAAAAAAAATTATTTTCTTCTTAATTAATATTATTGACGAGCTAACTACTTTATGAGATCTAAACTTTATTCAGAAAATTTGTAATTAAATTTGAAGCGGACTAAGTGCAACGACGGAGAAGTCGAAAACTAACGGGGAGCAGGATGAATAGAGAGATAGCAGGATGGACCCGTTGACAATAAGCAAGAGTGGCTCTCATATATATATATATATATATATATATATATATATATATATATATATATATATATATATATATATATATATATATTGTTTATATACACTACTGGCCATTAAAATTGCTACACCAGGAAGGAATGTAAATAACAGAACTATTTGATTAACTGAATTACAACTACTTTGCTAATTTCTATTCAATGATTCTACATTGTAGAGATTCTACATTGCATTTTTCACAATTTATTAATCTTTTCAGGATCCTGATGTCTTGTTTACTAAAAAACATGGTGAGTATTGTTTGCATTTCACTTTGAAATTGAACTTTATTAACCAATAAATATTTTAATTAGTGTTTATAATATATATTACTGTACATAATAATTAATACTGTTTTTTGTAGAAAAAGCTTATATTGTCTTTTAATAATTGATAAGCGATAACTTCATTATATTGCATTTTACTTTATATTCATAAATATATTATTTAGAATTAATCTATCTTAATTACAACTGAAAGTTAGATGAAAAACTAAAATTCGAATCAGCGTGACAAATGCTTTGGACATATATTGGTATATTTTATCATGGGTTGGTCAAAGAAATTGAATACTAGTTGTTTTCTTGTGATTAAGATTAATAAAGCTGTGCGTCATATTCTTTTTTAAATATGCTTTTTTGAATATATTAATATATTATTATTTTTAAATCATTATTTTTGACTACAACAAGATATATTTAACTTTTTTGAACAAGATGGGAGGTTAAGAATTATTTTAACGCAATAAACTACGAATTACTGTGCAAAATGTGAAACCTAATTTAAATTTATTTTCAAAATAAACTATAAATACTTACATTCAGCTCAGTTTAAAAGTATTGGAGACTAATGAACCATAATATCGTTTAAACTTGTTGCACTCGTAAGATGGCGCTAGGCTGAGGAATATTAAACATTTTTAAATTTTTAATAAACAATGTTATAATTAAACTCAAACGGAACAACTTTTTAAGGATGTAGTAAATTTGCAATGTATTATGGTTTAAAGTGCCTAGAATTATTGTGGTTCAGAGCTAATTATTCTGAGAGTTTACTCAGTAGATGTCTCAAAAAATTGAATCGACGTTGATACACGGAGAAAAAAATTTTGATACAATTACCGTATGGTAATCACATTTCTGGTAATAAGGCATAATTCTGGTTAGTAAAACCAAAATAAATGATATTTTGACCTTTCCTTAGTAATTTTTAGATTAGTATGGTAATGGTTTTCTGGATATTCTGATTTTCAAAATTATAGTTCTTATAGTTCTACAGTTACCATATATTTAGTAAAAATAAATCTGAAAAGTAAATTTAGCCAAATAAATGGTTTTTATGCCATGCTCTAATGTATCATGATACAATTTATTTTACCTCACTTATCGTTCGGTTAAAATTACCAAACTTTTTGGCGTTCTCATAAAGCCAGAAACACGGTAAATTTTATTATTTTATCATATTTTATCCATTTTATCATATTACTTTATCATTACTTTTTTCTCAGTGAAGATATTAGTAAATTTGCACTGTATTATAGATTACTTATGGTACTTTTAGGCAGAAGGTACTTTTATTATGGTTCATAGTCTATTTTTCTCGAGAGTGCACGTCAACATAGATAATACCTAAACACGATACATTCTTAGAAAATCTGGATTACCAATTTCCAACTATAATATTCTGAAAAGTTTCTTCTATATTAACAACATGTTAAATTGAACCATATTTTCATTGAAGTTAATTCATAAAATAATGCAATTGATTTTAAGAAAAATTAATTTCATAATAATAAATTTAAACTTGGCCTTACAGTAATGTTGCAAAAGAGTTGAACGATTTCATAGAAGGTTTTTCAAAATGTCCAACTATATACAAATTTAAAGTAGAAGGAAAAAAAAAAAACATAATAAAATTTTATTCTTTATCACATTGCTAAAAGATAACACGAAAATTCTAACTTTATGACATTTTTCTTTATTACAAAACAAAACTTTTTCTGATATCATAAAACATTGGAATTAATTAACTGCTATTGTGTATCAGGCAGAGAGTATCAAATAAAATTACGACTCACGTGTTAAAGGTTTGATAAATGTTAGTCTCTTGAAAAGAGATATGGTCGCAAAATACTAAGCACTTGTTCTTTGTTGACTTTTACTTGTTGGAGACGAGTTATTACAAACGAGAAGTAACTTATTTTATAGTAGAGGCCACGCTCGTTGTTTTACAAACAAGCTCTTTACAGCTTAGGCGACTGCTAAACAGTGAAAAATATGACGTCGTAAATTTGACGTTATGAGTAAAAAACGTCCATACAAATTTTAAAGGCATATCAGTGTTGTTCTGTAATGAACATTTACAATTTCAAGCAGAGGTCAATAGACGTGTGGGTTTTAGAAGCAAGTTTACAAACGTCTTGTTAAAAAACGTACTAGATTTTTAAATCAAATATATTAAGTTGTGTTTCTTATGAATAGTTTAATATTCATATGAATAGTTATATATTTATATGAATAGTTTAATATTTATAAGACGAAATTATTGCAAATATTTATAGTAAGATATTTGAATATTTATTTTTTAAATAATAAGGTGAATAAAAACTTATTCTAAAACGATATTTAGCACTAGAATAAAATAATTGTTCATTAACGAAGAACATTTACCATTTTAAGCAGAAGTTAAAAAAAACACGTGATATAAAGGCTCCCAGGTGAAACACGCCGTGTTAAAAAAAATTACACTACGCTGTAGAAGATTAAGGATCAAATTCCGATAAAAAGTACCGCTTTTTACAGCAAAATTCATTTTTTCCGGAACAAAAAATCTGATATACCATAATTTTCACTGTAATAATTATCGCAAACTCATTAAATCACTTTAACTAAATAATCTTAATTCATAATCAGTTAATAATTCATTAATTAATAATTCATAAATCAGTTTCTTATGAACATTTTTTAAGCAATACATTTCTTTTTAAATTCATAATTCTGAGAGTGAAAGTTTTCAAAACGCACTGCAAAAAATTCAGGAGATCAAATTACGGAAAAGTAATAAGTTCTAAAGGTGTTTTAGTTTAAAAAATTAAGATTTAATTTTTAAAACAAATTACTGTTTTTTAAAATCTTTTTTCCAGTTCATGTCACTAACAAAAATATGCTATACCGTAATTTTGTACAGTAATAATTGCCGCTAAGTCTTCGAGTCCCGTTAATTAAATAAATATCACTGTAAAAATTACGGTATAATATTTTGAGGTAAAAATAGATTTTACGGATGATGCACACAAAATTCCGGTACTTTTATACCATAATTTGATCCGGAGTTTTTAACAGTGCAGAAAGCAGAAAACAGAAAAAAAGATTTATTTCTATAGAATCATTTGCATTATAACAATATTATTTGTTTCACTCTTTACTATCATTACTTTAGGATTTTTATATAAAACGAGGCATATGGTGAGACACTTTATTAATTTTATAATTTATTTTTGAGAATTGTGTGATTTGCAAATTAAAGAGATTAATATTGTTAGCATTACCAGTAAAATATGCAATGCACATTGTTTTTATTTGTGTTTTTTCTGTTACAGAGGAATGGACGACAAGTAAAAGAGTTGTAAACCACAAAACGAAACAGGTAATAAATATTTACTTCTCTACATTTTACTTTATAAAATTGTTGTACTGTTGATGCATGAATATGATTATCGCTCTCTCTAATTATAGAATGTTTTTTTTAAAACTTAAAACATTGTTTCAAAGCCTGTAATATATTTTTCATTAAATACCAAGAATTTAACTACATAAAAACTTTTATACTCTCCAATTGCTTTAACATAAATAAATTTGAACATGCTGGGATTTAAGTTTATTTACAGTGCTAAAAAATAAAACAATTAAAAGCTAAATGTAAAAATTTATTTTAATTGTGTATATTATGTGATACAATTTAAATCTAAAAAAATTATTTTACTGTTTAAATAAGTCCAAAATTCTGCTATAAGTGTAATATTAAAATGAATTTTTTCTGTATTGCTCACAAACTAAAGAAAACACAATTATGATAATACTTCATGTATATAAGTCATAAAGTTTTCATTAAAAACTTTTAGGAAATCAGCCAAGGTCTAGATCTAGAAGATTCGGTCAATACTCTGCAAATTTAATGCATGTCAGTCGACGTCTGACTTCACGCAGCTCCACGAGATTTAACAAAAAACGAGATTTAACGAGATTTAACAAATTATCGAAACTCGTTTGTTAGTTATGACTGGCGTGCTCACCAGATTTTAACCCATTTTTTTAAATATATAAATTACCAAACAAATGTGCTTAGGCTATTTGAGCAAAAATTGATATAAATCACAGCCATAAATTGATGGCACTTGTCCCTAATTACAACCATCTCAATAAATTATCAGCCTTAATAATTTTAAAATATAATACACAGAAAAGTTAGGAAACTGGTTTGGTCGCATAAGTAATAAATGAAACATCTATTAATGTATAATATGGAAAGATGTCCGTGAAATGACCGAATGATTTACAGATTTGTTCAATATCTTGCAGATTTAATGTTCATCAGGGGAAGAACGGCTCCGCGAGAAAAATAGAACGAAAAATTATTGAAACTGGCCCGTTAGTTTCATCTGGCATACTCTTCGGATTTTTAACGCATTTCTTAGAAATATATAGATTACTAAAGAAATAGATTTAGGTTAGCTGACCAAGAATAGATTCAAATCGAAATTGTCATAAACTTAGTTTGATCTCCTTAATATTATTGGTCTTTTTGCTAGTTTTCAATTAATAGTCAGTCTTATTTATTTTACGATATTGAAGAAGAAAGTTTTATAAAGTTGGTGTAGGTTATATATTTAATAAATGAAATATATATAAATACTTTATAAGTTACTTAATACGATTGCCTAATACTTTACATAATAATGCGCTAATTTATAAATATTTTTAAAAATATTTTATGGGTTAGAAATGCTTTCAGAATGTTTATTTTTTTCAGTTTTTGGTCAATTAAAAGTAAAATTATAATACCGGAATGCTTGATTGCACTGTTAATAGCTAGTAAACAAATTAGTCATTGTTATGCGAATATAGGAAAAAAAATGTTCAAACTAATACAATCATTACTTGAACAAATATATAGAAAATATAAGAGATCCCACGTAGAATATTTTCGTTACACAGGTCAAGAACAATTAATGTCATCTACGTGCCAATTACAACAATGTATCATAATGTTTTTATTTTACCACTTTTATTACCATAAAAGGTAAAATTCTTATACAAACAAACTAAACGGCGCGAAAAAGAACGAGCAAACGATTTAAGATCAGTTGATAAGCGCATTGTAAAGCGGCGACAGGAAAAAAAACTCTTTCTCAAACCAATAAAATAATTACGTTTTAAAAAATGGCCACGCTCAACTGAAAGATCCTCCTGCAAAAAATCTGTTTTCTAAATACTTTACTGTAAGGGCGTTATTTTGAATAACTTGAGACACAGCTTTTGGCCTTGGTTTATTATTTTTGTTTCAATTTTGCATTCAAGTTTTTTTTTTTTTTTTTTTTCTACTACCTGCTCTGAACCACTTTCTTTCGAGCCATCAGGCTGACTACCTTTGGTAATATTCAGAGTCACATAGACAAGGTCGCCTAACCTGAGTTACAAGGAATTTGGACAGCGGCCAAATTGTGGTACTTTTACTACGATTACATAGTTTGAAACCACAGCAACAATTCATGTTAAAAAAAGAATTAATTGAATGCATTAAATCTTCAACTCTTTTCAACTTTTATGTTGAATTAAGTACTATTTTTTTAACTTTTTATTTTGATAAAAAACTTGTTAAGAATATGAATAGTTTTGATACTTGTTGAAAAGTTTTAAAATAAAAGGATTATTGATCAAAAAAATAGGATATACTTTGTACTATACAAACTAAAGCACTTTTTTCTTTGCTTTAGGATTAGTTAAATTTATAAATTTTACACTCATCTAGGTTTCATAAAAGATTGCACGGTTTGAAGCTACAGCAATGATTCCGATTAAAAGTTTATAAAAGATTAATTGAATGCATTAACTCATTCATTCATAAGATTTATGCTGAAATTAAATTAAGTAAAACTTGTTTAGAATATGAATAGTTTTGGTCTTTGTTAGAAATTCTGGAAATAAAATGAATAATTAATAATAAAAAAAGAGGTTAGGGTATATTTTGCGCAGTGTAGACTAAAATATAATTTTTTTAAATTTCATTTAGGAATAGTTGAAATTATAAACTTTGCACTCATCAAGATTTCAAAAAAAGATTGCATGTTTTGAAACTTTATAAAAGATTAATCGAATGCCTTAACTCATCAACTTTTCAATAAGCTTTATGTTTAATTATAAGATAAGATAAAATATTTTCCTTTTGAAAAATAAACTTGTTTATAATACAAATAATTCTTTATATATTGAAAATTTTGGAAACGAAACGATTAGTGGAATCTATTAATCCTCAATTATTGCATAGTTTGAAGTTACTGCTATAATTCCGGTTGAAAGTCTAAAAAAAGATTAATCGAATAACTCATACGCTCTCGAATAAACTTTAAGCTTAAATTGGTAAAATATTTTTATTGGAGGAAAAACTTATTTACAATACGAATATTTTCTCTATTTTTGGACAATTCAGAAAATAGAAGGATTGTTGAATATCAACTTGTTTAGAATACAAATATATTTATCAATATTGAAAAAACCTAATATTGAATTAGGTAGAATGATTTTTTCCAGTAATTGTGAAAGGCTAGTTTAAAACCAAAATAAAGTGAAACAAACAAGCATTAAGTATTTTATATACTGCATTAAAGACTACTATATATCGGATATGAGTGATTAAGAATAGAATATTCTTATATTAAAGAATAAGTACATTTTGTATTCTGTCATCTCGATGGTACCGAAGTGATTCGTTACCGGTTTAGACTGCAGAATATGTTAAGTTATAATCCTGAAATTTGGTAAATATATATTTTACTTAATTTAAAAAAAAGCAAAATTTTATGCGCTATCGCAAACACAACAAAATCTATAATTTTAGAATATCTAGCTTTTAGTCAAATTTTCCCAACTTCTGGTACATTTAGGACGCAGAATCTAATTCAGCCATAGTAGTAAGTTTTTTTATATTCTATAGTAACGATACTTGACAAATTTTCCGCATAATCCCTAAAAAATTATGGACATTTCCAAATTTTTAGCCCACCTCCTAGAACATAGTTTTCTGAGTTTCAAAGTTATTTTAAATCTCTAATGATTTATTTCGGTAGGAAAAGTTTTATGATTTTTCAAAACTTCGATTTAAAATTCTGATGCTCAACTTCTTCCTTAAAAGTAAAATTATTCAGAAACTCTGTATGAAAAACATGTTAAGTGATGGTGTAACTTGTTAGTTGTAATGTAACTGAATTGATTAGCTGTCAATTTAAAAAGTTTAATTGCATTACCTTGTTCTTAAATAAATTGTGGTTTCCGGTAGAAAAAGTTTGTAAACATATTTTCCTATTGATACGCTTTAAACATATTTTACACAAATACTCAAAAATATTATTCCGCATATTCTTGCAATAAGTATTTCAACTATTAATTGAATGTAAAACATGTGCGAAAAATCGTTAGTAGCAGTAAAAGAAATAAAAATATATGTATATTTATTTTATAAACAACTTGTGTATCATATTTGCTATTATAAAAACCAAACAGTATATGTTTAGTAAAATAAGCTGATACTTAGAGACTTAATTTTAATTCATTTTAGTTAATGACTTTCAAATGTTTACAAATACATGGAGGAAAAAGTTCTGGTGAAATAACCGTATTGCATGGTAAATACATTTATGATTAAAAAAACATAGTTCTGGTAATAATACCAAATTATAAGGTATTTAAAGTTTTCATTTGGTAATTTGATAAGGATTTACCGGATATTCTGGTTTTCAAAATTACAGTTTTTATTACCACACATTTAGTAACAAATACAAAACTTAAAAGTAAATGTAACCAAATAAATGGTTTTTATGCATGTTCTAAGGTATCAGGATAAAACTACTGTTTGTCTAAGATAGGTACTCTGCCAGACATTCGTCTGGAGCTGTGGCGGTGACTATGGTAACGAGGTATGATTATTCCAAGTAGGGGTGTGGAGTCCCTCACTAGGACTGGTTTCGGCGAGAGAAAAGGAGACCTCTTCATCGAATCTAACCTTCCTAAAATGCCCTCTTCTTGTTCCCATAGCACCAGACTGCCGCAGACTTAGTGGCGGTCAGAGTACCTATCTTAGACAAACAGTACCCAATTTTACCATGTTTATTAAAATGTAAGGCCTAATATAAAGCAATATTTTATTAATAATTTTACCACAGTGGAATGCAGAATTCGTAAAAATATTCTGCCTTCAATTTGTTTTTGAAGAATGCTTTAATCAGATACTTAAGAAGGAATTCGTGTAATTCTATGCTCTTTATAGCTGTTACTGCAGCAAGAGAAGAGTGCCAATCTCTATTCACACGAAAATTATGAGATCTAGTTACGATTAGCATCGGTTTGGTGAATATCGAATTGATAATCATAGTGATAATTCCTGCATCTTAGATTCAATGGAATGCAGAATTTGTAAAAAAAAAAAAAAAAAAAAGAAAACAAAAATTATTAAAAATTAAGGTTTTCAATTTTTTTTTGAAGAATGTTTTAATCAGATACTTAGGAAGGAATTCGTGTAACTCTATGCTTTTTATAGCTGTTAATGAGAGTAAGAGAAGAATGCCAATTTCTTATTTACACGAAAATTATGAGATCTAGTTATGATTAGCATCGGTTTGGTGAATATCGAATTTATAATCATAGTGATAATTCTTGTATTTTCAATTCAGTGGAATGCGAATTTGCTAAAAAAAAAAAAAAAAAAAAAAAAAAAAAAATTAAGGCCTTCTATTTTTTTTTCAAAGAATGTTCGAATAAGATACTTAGGAATTCGTGTAATTCTATGCTCTTCATAGCTGTCACTGTAGTAAGAGAAGAATGCCGAATTCTAATTCACGCGAAAAACGTCGTTTCTTTTTACTGTTTACAGGGAGAACTGAATATTATTTTTTTACCTGAGAATCTGATTTAGTAGCATGTCTTACAACCAAATTCAAGGTCATTGTACACAATGGTTCGTGAATTCTTTTCGACCTTGTTCAGGCGTTATGTCATTTATTTTATTTTTTCCCCGCTCCAAAGCTGTTTGACCTAACGACTTTCTAATGCAAAAAAGGTTCTAATTGCATTGCATATTTTCAGCTGCTTTTTTGCTGGTTAACTCAACCTGCGCTTAATGCTGATACATTGCACACGATCTTAATTGATTACGAAAAGACTGATGAAAGTTAACTGACTCCTTAGCCTTTTGAACTTGAATTTTAGAACGGATGGCAGATGGGCTTAAATCCGGGTTAAAAAGCAGGAGTATAATGTAACTTAAGTAGACTTTAATTGCAATTAGTAATCATAAATTAAGTAAAATTAGAGCAAAAGATGAAGATGTTATTTCAAACGAGCAATCATTTATTAACATTTTTGCTTGTTGGATGCCAATTAAAATAAGAATATATAATAACAATTAACTTTTAACTCGAATTAATAAATTTGGTGACACAGTTCTGTAAACTGTTTTAGAGCTGGGATATTTTTTGCAGACGGTTACGAGTTGATAATAATAATAATATTAAGTTAATATGTAGCTGTTAAACTATTGACACTAATGTCAAAGTGTGAAAAAGAGGAATTAATACTTTTTTTTAAGAAATATATTTAATAAAAAAAAGAATTCTCATGTTTTGTCATTCAACTTTGATGAATGTAATTTGATGTGTTTTGATTAAAAGGGCAAAGCTTTAACGATATTTTATAATGCCAAAAGGAATGATGCTTCCTTGCCAGCCGAGGTCAATATTGATGACTAGGTTTTGAAATATAATAATTCTGGGTAAATATCAATGCTCTTCAATCGCATATTTAATGACAACATTCATAAAATGCCGATGATCAAAAAAATATGGCAGCCTCTACTTTGATACCATCAACATTACTTTAATGCTATATGGGGCTTGAACCCAGTAGAATTTTCGTCAACGACAAGCTTAAATAATATATGTTGCTAAATTGGTCTTAGAATAAAATTTTTTTTTTAACCCGATTATATAATTTCATTTCTACTGCTGAGTTTAAGTAATCGGATGTTCTCATTAAAGCAATGATGCATACGCATTTTGTTGTTTCGCCACGCTTATATAGGAAATGGGATAGATTTCTGTTATGTCACTTGACAGCGATTCTAAATATATTTTTAAATCACGCGAGAAATAGTGCTGGGCTCTTCATTAGACTTTCCTCTTGACTCAGTGGTCTCTGGATCCTCAGAGCTTGACGAACCTTGTGAGCCCTTTCACGGGCAATTTAACCAATTAGTGGAGCATGGCTGTTTAAAGGAGGTGTTTTGTTCTAAATGCCGGAAACTGAAAATTAATAACGGCAATGCTTTTTTATAGTACACATAATGGACTTGGATGGTAGAGTGAACACCTAATGTAAAAAAAAAAAAGTATGTCATTTACAAAAGATAAAAAAGAAACCTTGCCACCTTAAAGCAAGACACTTTGACTTCTAGAATTTTTCTTCTTAATTCTCTTTGAATTTTTCCTAGAGAACTCGTCAGTGAAAGTGATAATAGCTGTCATGGGTTAAATAAATGTTTTCTGAGAAGAGTCATCTATTTGTGACGCGATGAATGGCATATTGAAAGAAGTTTGCAAGGTCATTATATTATGTATGTTAGTGACAAGCAAGGGCATTAGTTGGATATGTGTCAGTAGTTGTTGATTTACAAGAATTTCGCTTGTGCCTTGCATAAAAAGGTTGTTGCACTGATATCTCAAGTAATTCTTTACTAAATTTAAGAGCTTTCTTAGGAAATAGTTGGTTGATATAAAAGCTATTAAAGCAATTTGAAACCAACTATATCCAATAAAAAAGGTAAAATTTATTGTAATTTTTTTTTAAAAAAATGATTAACAAGCATTATTATTAAACAACTTCGAATATTTTCTTTATTAAATTTTATTGAATTTTACCTGGAAAAATCAAAGAAAAGGCATTTGGGATGCGTTAGGTGACAGTTAAGGGCATTTGTTGGATATATAGGAGTAGTTGTTGATTTAGAAGAATTTTGCTTGTGCTTCGCATAAACAGGTTGTTGCCCAGACATCTTTGTTCTTTACTAAATTTAAGAGCGTTTTTAGGAAAGAGTTGGTTTACATAAAATCTATTAAAACAATTTTAACCAACTATATCCAATAAAAAAGGTAAAATTTTTTATAATTCTCTTTGAAAAAAAAAACGATTTAAATTTGCCTCTATTGTGGAAAGGATACAACAACTTTGAATAGTTTCTTTATTAAATTTTATTGAATTTTACCTGGAAAAAGAAAAGAAATTTTTTCCATTTGTGACGCGATAGGTGACAGGCCGTTGCTGGATATGTGTCTGTAGTTATTTTTACTCCCTATTATTTCTAAATTTGGGCTACCAATTACTATTATTAAATTTTGCATTTAGAATTGAAAATTTTTATGTCGACCATCTGTTAAATAAATGTTTTCTCAAAAGAGTTGTACATGATACAGCGAATTGCACATTGAAAGAAGCTTTCAAGAACAAAATAATTTATATCTAGTAGCGGAAAAGGACATTTGCTGAACATTTTTGACATAAACAAATTGCTGTCATTTTATAAATCAAAGGTTCTGATCTAGCAAATGATGTGTGAATTTCGTCTTCTTAAAAGCAGTCATAAAACTACAGTACTGCAATAATTGCCCAATTTACTGCAATATTTATGCAAAATACGATCTTAATGACACGTGTCACATGACGTGACACAGTCAATGGTACTATCGACTGTACCAGGGGATAATTCAGGGGTATTGGTTAAGGAATACTAAATTAACTCTTCAAAGTGTGATCTACTTAAAGATTTCAATTTCAATTACGGTAAAACTGTTAGGAATGTTGAATTCCCCTGCGTTGATTACATGCATTTTTGGATATTGTAAAACTAATTTTATCAAACAAAACTATTTCCCTTCCTCGGTGAAAACTTAATTATTTTCAAATTCATTCCTTAATTTTAATGAAATTTACATTTCCATGAACACAGAGAAATTGACCATTTTCTTCTCCCCTTAATTTCTTAACCCCCAAGTCCTTTTCTATATGGTAAAAAATTTCGGTTAGTCCCTGACCCTCGGGGTGCAATCATTATTAGCTGAAAAAAAATATGAACCAATGAATGATCCAAAATAACTTACTTCAACATCAAAGAAAGAAAATCTCAATTATATATTATTATTTTCACATTAACTGGGTCTAATTTTGTCTCTGTACTATTTGCAACGGTGCATTTTCTAGTTTAATTATATTTTGCGGTTATACTATTGAGTTAATAAACATCCAATTACAACGTGCTTGTGATTTTTTTTTTTAAAAACAACAATAAAAGAAAGAAAAAGAAGATTATTAAGTTAGTGGGTCTCAAAAGTGAAAAACATTCCGTACCTATAGGCAAGATACGTGAATGAAACCTAAATAACTTCTCGAATTAAAAGAAAGGAAATATTACGACCTTAATCTGCGGTGAAAAGATGTTTTTTCGTGTTGATGATGCTGTTTGAATGAGCGCGGAAATTAATTTTTTGAGATTAAAGAGCTAGATTTTTTTTTTTTTTAAAGTTAAGAAATCTCCTTCATAGTATTCGTCGATATTTTTCTGGAATTTATGACGTTGTTGGGAATGTAATTGATTCTGTGGTAAGGAAATTTTGTAGTGAATTTTGAAGAAATTTTGCCGTGATGAGGTCGTGATTTACACGAGATTGAAATCATTGTAAAGGTGTACCATTCAAAAAATTCCTTCCATTTTAGAAAACAAATGATATCAAATTTAAATTTGCAATCAAATCATATTTTTCCCTTTGGTAATTGAATGGGATTGTGTAGACATGTTCACACTAGATCACATTTTTACACTAACCCCACGTAGACATCTATTTGTTCATGCCTGATCATGGTTAATTGAAACTACACACAACAAAAGTTATTATGAAAATAAGTGAAAACTCATTTAATTTATAACTTATTATCACCTTTTGTAGACATTCTAGAAATTAAATACGTAAATAAAAGATGTAAATAAAATATGAAAAGAAAATTTAGAGATAAGAAAAAAATTTAAACTTCAAAGTGTATCTGTTTTTATTAAACTTTTAGAAAGAACTATAGTGGAGAGTGGGGTCAATTGTAACAGGGTACGATTGTAACAGGAGCAAAAATTTCGAGTGTCGGGTTCTAGATTTGGTTCCTAGGGGGCGCACAAGGTGTATTTAATAAATCTACATGTATACCCCTGCTGGCAACTATTTTTATGTACTTTTGAAAGAGTTACGTCACAAAAGATATTTTCACGCAACGCAAGTACTTCTTTTGGTATTAGAAAATTATATTGCAACAAAGGATGTGGATGTAGTTAATTTACGTCGCACTAGAGCTGCGCAATGGGCTATTGGCGACGGTCTGGGAAACATCCCTGAGGATGATCCGAAGACATGCCATCACAATTTTGATCCTCTGCAGAGGGGATGGCACCCCTGCTTCGGTAGCCCAACGACCTGCACGCGAAGTCGAGCACTTTACGGTAGAACAGTTTAACGAGGACCAATACCGCACACCCTCGGTCCCTACGCAGATTGATCCAAGTCGTCACCCACCCGCACACTGACCGCAGCCAGTGATGCTTGACTTCGGTGATCTGCTGGGAACCGTGTCTGAACGATCAGTCCACTGCGGGACTATTGTAACAAAGTAATTTTGTTTAAACAAATAAAAATTATTAACTGAATATGTAAGTGAACACCTTAATTAAGATTTCAAAAAAAAAAGATTAGTTTTGTTAATTAACTAGCATTGTTTTTAACAAATGAAGCTGAAATGGCGTCTTGGGGACGATTGTAACAATAAGTAAAGGGACGAATGTAACAACTGAAAATGAATAATCTTATGTTTACAAACCATTACTTTAAACTCTTTAAGAACCACCAATAGTTTCTTATATCATTTATATTATGTTGCATGTGCATTATTTTATTTGTCACCTTTCACAGCATAAATTAAAATTTTTAACCCCTTAAAGTTAAAAGTTTAACCCTTTAGGTCTCTGCTCATTATTATTTTTACTCCTAAAATATCACTACTAGTTTGATCAATAAAAAAATATATCACAACTATGATAATCTGTATAATTAACTATATTTTAGTTGAATTTATGAACTGTAAATTGTTAATAACTAATATAATAACATTTAAAATAAGGTATTTTTTTTTCTAGTAAAGGATAGTCTACTTTACTCGTCTGTCAATTAATACTAATAATTTATTGGATTTCTTGTTAGTTAAAAATAGTTAAGTAAAAAATGCTACAATTGACCCCACTCTCCCCTATCTCTTAAATTACTAATTATTTCAAGGCTAGAGAGATTTAAAGCAGCGAAATTTTTAAAATAAATATTTTAGAACTAACTTTTTTTAAAAGTGTTTTGAAAAGTTTCCAATGATGATTTTTAGTTTGAAATATTTAAGGTCTATTAGACAAAACATAAGATTTCAAGATTTCTACATACAGCGCAGATTTAATTTACTTCTTAATTTTATTTACTTCTTAATTTTTTTGTAGGTCGAGACACGTGTGCAAAGACAACTGATTCTAGAAGACGGTCGAGTTGTAGCTGATTCTGGGCCTCAAGTAACTACAAAAACGAAAGAAGATTGTCGCACTGAAGAATCAGAAAATACTGAAGTAAATAAATATTGTATTTAATTTTGTTTAACAAAATGTGAATGCTATACCTGGTACAAAAATTTTCACTTTTCTTATCTTCAAAGTATTGAGTCAAAGTTAAAACTATTAAGGTTGTTCGACATTGTAGTAGTGGCAAATTAGTCCATGAGACAGCACAAAAGTTTCCATTTTTTAAACACATGCTAAAAGTACTAGAACTCAGGGTGCCGGTACTTTTTACAGTAAAATTCATTTTACCGGAAGAACAAAAAATCTGATGTACCGTAATTTTTTTTACAGCAATAATATCTGTAAAATCACTCAATCATTCTAGGGAAATAAATATTACTATAAAAAATTGAGGTAAAATATATAACGATAAAAATTGATTTTACTGATGATGCAGGCAAAGTACTGGTACTTTATAAATGGCACATTACTCCTTAATTCGGGAAGTTTTATTACAGGAAAATCCGGAATACAGAGTGAAATGAAATTTGACTCTATGGAAAAAAATTAATAATATGCATTTTGTATTAATATAATATTAAAGAATTTATGCATATTTACCAAAAAAAAAAAAAAAAAGCAAACTCTGTCATAAAAAAAAAAAAATTAGTTTCCTCCTTCAGAAAACCTCGTATAATTCTAATAGGAATTATTGTGTATTCATTTGGAGGATTGAAAAAAGTGCATTTCTTATATTTTGAAAATAATATTTTAGTTTTTTGTTTTTCACATTTTTGAAATATTTTTCGTCTTTTTGCAAGTTACATAATATAATAATTATGTCATTTATTAAACAAAACTAATATGCAGTTTTTATTTAACATTAATTATTGAGATATAGTTTCTAAAGAAAATAAAACACATTCTTATAGTAGAAAAAAAAAAACTATTTGACCTTGAGAAAACCTTTTTTTCTGGATTTAGTGTTTTTGTTTGCATTGTTGTCGTTTAAGTATGCATTATTTTTTGATTGATTTTGATTTTCTTTGTTTTAGCATAAGACCACCGGAGATGACCCACCGGGGGATGGTTATGTTATGGTTCCTGGCTCTGCTAGGGTCATTAGCGAAAAGACTGAAAGCAATCAGACAGTGACTGAGACAAAAGAAGAGAATAGGCAACTCCACGATGAGAATATTCGAGATCTTTCTGGAGAGGTGAGGTCTATTTGTTAAAGTTCTTATGATTATTAAGCACTGAACTTCTTTTTTTCTCGCGCATTAATTTTGTGTACTATCCAGATTTACACAATCATTAAGCTGTGATATGCGTTTTACAATTAATCTTTATATCTTAATTTTGAAAAAGTTTAATGGTTTGAACTCTAGAAATATGTAAGATTTATTTTGCTTAAACGAGCAACTGATAATGATTTAATGGGATCCGTTACACTCTTTTAGAGTTATCGGTTAATAAAGGTTTTTCAATGCTCTTTCGCCAAGGGGAAACAAACACAGTTTAAGTGACTTACACTTGGAACAAAGCTATAATTTTATACTGCATATGACATATTTCTGCAAAGAATTATCTGGGCTTTTAGAAGAAAAGAATTAACGGACTTTGAAATAAAATATTTTAAAAGTTATTAAACTTTTTTAAGAAATCGCCAATTTGGCTACATTTTTCCATCCAGATGGAAATTATCCAAAATCAACGTCTTATTTCCAATTGTTTGCAAATTTTTATGAAGCCAGGTAATGCAGCCCTGGAGTAGTTTTTTAAATATTACAAAATCAGACTACAAACGCTATTCATATTCTTAAAACTGTAGCTTTTCTACATATGGACATTTTGCGGTATTTTCAGAATAAACATCTAGCTCTGATTAAAGATGGGTAAAATTGACCTAAAAGTCGCAGTTGCAAGCTCACAGTAATTGTAAAATACCCCATTATTTTCAAAAGAGCACAATTTCATGCGGCTACAGAGGCTTCGTAAAATCATAATACTTTAAAACCATAATTCATTGAACCATAATACAGAATAATTTGAAACCTTAATAAAGTGTTATATTGAACCACGTTTAAGTGCGAGTAGAATTATATCCTGTAGTCAAATTGAAGAAGTACGATAATAGATTTAATTTAGTACTTTATTGAAGTTGCAGTACATTGGAGCAATAGTGTTTCATCATGCCTCAAAATTTTTAATGGCACAAATTCGTGATCCATTTGCGCGTCCTTAACGCATGCGCATACCACATTTTACTGATCACCATACTAAATTAAAATCATATAGTTGCACCGGGTCTCATTCTAATGTGTTTAAAAGTACAATATTATGATATTTACATTAGAAGCCACAATGAATTATCGTTTAGGACAGTGTTTCCAAAACTTATGACTTATGACTCCTTTCTAAATTTTTCGTAAGGCTGTGTACCACTAATAAAAAAATGAATGTATTTTTTAAAAATACAAAATTTAGTACAAAATTTTGTTCATAAGTTTATTTGCATCATTGAGAAGGATGATATTGTTTTTGATGTGCAGTGAGAAGGATGATATTGTTTTTGACGTGATGACCATCATAATTTGGTTCTCTTGTGGTCAGTTTTAGTCTGAGTCGCGATTTGATTCAAATACTGAAGTTTATTTTCAAAAAAATCTCTCGATTTATCTTTGTGCTTATTATAGTTTGTTTCAAAATGGTGCTTGAACTGGACGGTTTGATGCTTTCGTTTGTGAGTCTTTCAAGACAATTGAATAGGCTCGTTTTCATCTTCAGTCCATGAGAATTCAAATTGAAGATATTCTTTGTCATACTTGAGGGTTTTCTCCATAGGTTCTTTCAATTGATTGCTACTATCATCATTACGCGTTGTAGATATTAACCAGCGATCCATATTCTATGTTAGGTATGAAAATTTCTATTTTATAAAAATAATCAAAATAAGTAGAATTTTTTACAAACCTTTACTATAAAAAATTGCACAAAAGTTAAAAATCACAACTGGCTGTTGACACCACTAATTATTAACTGTTAACTTTGCAAAAAATAGCCAATAGAAAAATACGTAATCGTGAATTTTCATGGCTAGCTTTGTTTTTAAATACAATTGTTTGAAATTTTCGTTTGTAGCGCGATATTTCGCATAAGAACGCGTACCCCCGTTAAACTGTTCTCGTACCCCTGGGGTACGCGTGCCACACTTTGGGAAACACTGGTTTATGACAATTAATTAATATTCTTTTTATTTTTACTCTTTTTAGAACTATTGGGGTTTTACAATCATTCCATGGCCTCCTTAAAATTTTTCAAAAGGGATAAATATCGTAAATGAAACAATGAATTAAACATAGATACTTTTGTGCATTTGTAAAATCTACTTCAAATATGTTTTTAATGGTAAATGCATTTGTCAGCCTATTCCCTGATTTTTATTTGCAAAACTTTTAAAATGTTATCATAAAAAAAGAAAATTTCCATTATCATTGATAGCAAAATGACTTTAAATAGTTTTAAGCCATGGTTTTATTGACACTTTTAAGTCTTTAATTATTATTTTTTTGTGCTGAATAGAATTCTTAGTATTCTTACAAAGCAAAAAAGAGATAAATTTAGCCGAATAAAATAATAATGTTTCGCGAGCAGACATTCTTTACTTGCGAGAGACTGACGGACCAAAAAAAATGTCATTCCTATATCAAAAGTATGAATGGAATTTCCGTAATAGCTTTTGTTCATTTTGAATTACGATTCTTTTAGTAGCCAGTCCGGATATTGCTCAAGAGTTTTTACATACGATAAAAGTAAAAATCACCGGTCAGAAAACACGTTAAATTTCAATACCGAAAATTCTACTTTGCATTACATTCTTTGTATAAAAACAATGACCTCCATAGTTTTTTTTTTAAGTAACAAAATATTAGAATTTCATAAAACTAGGGAGAGACCGCCCCCTGTTCGCGTTGATTTGCCAACTCCCAAACTGCTTTCGCGGTTACTCTGGCGAGTTGACCAGTTATTACCCATGTACCTGAAAACCATCAATTCCATTTCAAAATTGCATAAATTTTATTTTTAAATTTTACCAAGCATTCGCAAAATTTACGTAAAATTGAAACTTCGTGTTATAGCAAAAAATGGATATCAAAAAGCAAAATTTACGTAAAATTATACATAAACAAATTCGTTTATTTTGGCAAATATTTTATCAACCAATTTATACTAGGTAAGAATAAGTGCGTTATTTTTGAATATTATTTTAATGACCAATTTGCTTCGTCAATATTAGTATAACACACAGAATCATTTTTACTAAATCTAAATGGTAAATTAACTATATCACGTCTTATGTCTATATTACAAAAATATTCCTACCGAAATAAAATGTTAATTTTATTTTGTCAATATTACGTACAATTTATGGAAGCTTTTTACTAAAATCTAAATGGTAAAATATACGTCAACCTATGTGCGTAAAATATACAAAAAACTTTCTTTTCTTACCGAAATTAAATGGTAAATTTGCTTTGTCAATAATACATAAAATATACAAGAGCCATCTTATCGAAGGGTAGTTTGTAAAATACATTCTCTAAGGATAATTTGTAAAATACATTCGTAAAATATACCGAAACTTTTTTACCAAATATCTATTGATTTTTCCAATTTCCCAAAAATATACGTATCATGCTACATGAGTAAAACATTGTTATATATATTAGAAAAATAGGTATATACTATATATATTAGAAAAATAGGTATAGTAAATGTCATATGTCTATTTACGGAAAGTTTGGTCATGAATCTATTAGAACGTTAGTCACAATGAATTTGTTTTTCCATTATAAAAACAACTTTTTTAAAAGTTATTTTTGTTTTCTCAGTTAAAATATTTTATTTGATAAGTTATGAATTTTTCCCTACGTTACCTTTATCTAACGATAAATTTTTTTAGTTATTTAAAATGATTTCTTAAGCTCTATTTTATTCTTTTATCCATGACTAATTAAACAAATGAAGTTTAATTTGACAATAATTTTCAACTAATTAAAGAAGGAATCTGGATTTAATTATGAGGATAAAAACAAATATTTAACTTAACACTGTTTGTATTAAAGATTGTTTACTTTAATTGTTTAAATAATTTCTTCTATGTCCTTGATCAATCACAACTGGAGTACTCAACAAATTTTTAACAATAGCTTAGGCATTAATTCAAATCAGCTTAAACCTGATTAAATTGATCACCAGGACCAAATCACGAATACGTGAACTCAAATTTAGAAAGACGATCACGCCCGTGACAAGACTTATAATTGTGAGATAGAGCAAATAATAAATGACGCCAATATTGTTGTAATACAAAGGCACGATTTTTTGTTGAGAATTTCTCACCTTTAGTTTATTTTCTATGAGAAATGAAGGTTGTTACTTGGCAGCATTCACAATTTGGCGTCACTTTTTCATCACGTATATGTAATCGAATTATGAGGTATTACTCATTATATCAGCAAATTAATAGGTGGCTTCTACCTTGCACCTGTTATTAGGCGATGATTTTTGTTGTTATTTAAATTTTTGAATACTTATTAATCACTGTTCCAGTTTGATAACCAAGCCACTTGTCTTTAAAATGAGTTGCTTCGTCGGTCACAACAGAACTAAAACCCATGACATTTCTATGTCATAGGTCAGAATCTTAATATTTCAGCTAACATTATTGATATAAGAACAACACATATACTTTAGTTTCATTTGATAGTACGTGTTTTTTTTTTCTGTTTATTTTAAGATTCTCTAAACACATCTTGGTTCTATCGCGCTGCATCTACCTTAAACCGGTTCATGGTACAAAAAGGGTTTGGACCATAATACAACGCACCCTACACTTTTCAGAAATTTTCTGACTTAGAAAAAATAAATTATCTTCTAAAAAAATGGTATTTTAAGTTAAATATAACGACATTTTATTACTTATCTACTATACCCCTTTATTTAAAATTAAGTACTTTAAGGCTTTATTTTCCTATAAAATTGATTGAAAAAAAATTATCTAGGAACTAAAAAAATATATGCCTGAAAACCTGAAATGGTTCCCGACACAGCAGACAGTACTGGTTGTTACAAGCATCCACTACTGATATTGAATGAGAATTTTTTCCACCAAATGGCACAAATAATTACACTGTACATTCGGTCCGAGGTTTCTTTCTTTATATATTACATAAAGCTTATGACATCGTTCTTTGAAGCGGGGGCCTGCGACATGTTTAGGCAAAATATGCAGTGATTTTTTATGTTTGCGCAAAATTTATATCATATACGGTTGTATGCTATTTGCTTCAACCAACAAACGGTAAGGTAAGGCACTCACTGATATTTATGCAATGTTTGAATGACAGTAGATTTAAAATTCACCAATGCTTTATGAAATAAATTGTTTTACATAATACATTTTAAATGTAGCTTTTGTAAAATATCAAAACTGGTTCTTGTTAGGTATATCGGGCATTAAATTCTTCATCGAAATTGAATAGTTAAACCAAATTTAGGGTTCTAACGCATAATTTTTCCTACCCATATAGTTCAGGAGCGGTATGTCAGTCATCACCACTACTTGAAACATGATCGTCCGAGTAGCAAGTAAACGTTTTAAACCCAGAGCTAGTTTTAGTACCCTAGGTGTCAATTTTTGAATAATTGATTATAGTTCAAGTTTTAAGAAAACCAAATAAGTGGCATATCTTGAACTAGTTTAAAAAAATAACTCGTTACCAACCTACTTGCAACGAAAAAAATTTCAGTATTAATTTGACTGACCTCTATATCTCTTTGCCTTTAAATTATTAGCACTCATCTCCCAAAGGAGGTGACACCTGGTTCGATGGCTGGTTGATACGAATTCCGCACTTGCTGCGCACTAACCACAGTGCTGATGTAAAATATCCTCATTGATAGAGGAATGATGAATTAGCGTCCTCTTACCGTCAAGCTAACCGTGGGAGGTTTTCGTAGGTTTCCTCTCCATATTATGCAAATGTGGGTTAATTTCATCAAAAAGTCATCCAAGAAGGCAAACTTCTCCCAATACTTGATCCAGGAATTCCCTTTGTCTTCTGGATTGGATTCAAAATTGTTGCAAGGATACGAAGTTAAACATTGGTAGTCGTAAACTTAAAACTGGGTCTGATGTTCAACGACGGTTATAAAAATAATAAAATAAAAAAAAATACTAGTTGAATACATATTAACGATTAAATTGCTTTACTTTAGGAAATTCATCAAAGAACCATAATTTCGCCTGATGATCCAAGTTTTGGAAATTCTTTTGGAGATTTTCCAGGAAAGCTCACCCATTTCTCTAGTAGGTCTCAAAAGATAGTCGACAAAGACGAGGTTAAAGAAACATCAGAACTTAAAGATGGTGAAATATCTACAGAGACTGTCAGAACGCATCATCACGAGGAGGCATATGATGACGAAGTAAGTACCAATTTCAATTGAATATCGAAACATAAGCAGAGATTTTTGATAACTTATGAGTATTATTTTCTATGAGTATTATTTTCTATGATTTTTGAAAATTTATTTTATGCAAAGATATTTTTATCAGTAAAATTGTTTTTGAATGCATAGTAAATTTATTTGAAACTTTGCGTTTATTTACACAAAAATTAGGTTTTTATCCATGGGAAATGTTTCCTAACATCGTATTTTTTTCTCCTCGCATTTAAATTTTTTTAGCAATTTCCATGAAAGTTCGACATGAGCTTAATGTTATTTATCAAAATATTCTCTTACTTTGTTCTCATGTTTCACCTTTTCAACGTTTTTTGCGAACATTTGGCATAAGCTTAATATAAGGATTTAAATTATTTCTCGATGAGTGAGGATTTTTTAAGAATAATTTTGATTAAATAATCCTTACAAAACTTTTTGTTGTTGTTTGAGTCCATTGAAATTTTTAATTTTGGGAGAAAAAAGATGTCGAAATAAAAACTGATTCATGTGTTTATTTGTATTCTTATCATTCGTTCGTAAATAAAAATTTGGAAATTTCCAGTGAGTTTTGAGGCTGGAGATATTTTTTCATTGTTGCGTATTTTATTTAGGTAGGTATGTAGGATTTATCAATAGAAATTCCTTCAAATTGTTATATTTTCAAAAAAGTGAAAAGATGCACGTAAAGAATTAAAGTAATAAAATAATGATAATAAAATTAGGATAATAAAAGTAAACTAAGGAAATTAAGATAATAAAATTATGTTAATAATCTTAAGATGATAAATTTAAGTAGTATAAAATTAGATAAAATAATGATAAGTCATTTTAAAAATTAAGACATGTAAATAATATTCAAAAAAATTTCAAATTTTTAACTTTTACGTCTTTGTGTCCCTTTAAATTTAAATGCTTCGTACGAAGTGATGAAATCTTTTATGAACTGAAAACTGATAATGCGGATTCTGAAGGAATGAAAGAATTCTTTAATGACAACAAACTGAATATTTTCCTGTTTAGTTTAGTCACTAAATCAGTCGTTAAGGTGCTACATAGGTAATCGGTTAATATTTTAACTTTGGGTTGATTTAGTGTTTGTTAAATTTGATATATTTTGTTTTAAATACGTGTAATTTAGGTACCATTTAAAAATAAACAACTCAAAAACTGCTGATTTCAAGTATTTCTTTTTTTACCATTATATGTGATGCTATACTTCTTTTTACTCTTTATCCGTTCGTAAACTGCCATAGTTTCATAAAAAAAATTCATATTCTTTTCATAAAATTTTTCTTTGTAGTTTTCTTTTTACTTTTTTAAAAGTTTTTGCTTTTAGGTCATTTATTTATCAGTTATTTCCAGATGATATCCAACGTCAAAACAAATACAAGTAACAGTTAAATTCTAGTTAAATTCTAGTTAATTCAAGTAACAGTTTATTCGAAGATTGTTTAAATATTCCACATGAGTAAGCCTTTAATTGTAACTTTAATCAAGCAGAAAAAATAATAATAAAAAAAGTAAGGTTTTTCCTTTTCCGGAGGGTTGCTAGTCTCAGCTGGTAACTGGCCTTAACATTTTAAAACAAAGTTCTTGTAAATAACATACATTTCATGGTATGAAATTACGTAGCTTAAAATAAAACTCAATTAAAAGTTTAAGAAATTCTCACGTATAGTCATTGAATTTTTAAATATTATTAAACTTTATTATACGCATGTATACCATAATAAAATTGTTATGAAATTAACTTGAACTGACTTGATTGAGGTCAGGGTTATAGCTTAACTAGTGGAATGCATTACTCATAATTTGCTATTAAATAAATTTAATTTATAAATAAAAAATCAGTAAGAAATTCCAAACCTTAAAAGTTATTTTAATTTGCTTTATGTTTGGCTATTATAATACTGTATGGCATCATATACATGCATTAAAGCATCAAAAACTGTATTTCAATTTTTTATGACCTTAAGCTTTTTACGTGTTGCGCGTTTCATAATTTCAAAAACTATACTAAAAGAAACAAAAATTGTGCGCATTTTCTAATTCACAATAACAAATATGAAGCTTTTGTTGGTTTTTTCTATATTTGAAGTAGCACTCATACTTTGAGAGGTAATTTATTCAAACTTTTATTGCATCAGTATAAGAAAAGGTTTCTAGTATTTTTTTTAGAAAAATGAAAATCCATATAAATAAAAAACTACGCAAATTTTATTCTTTTAAAGACTAATTGCTGTATTTACCGAGAATTTGGAACTCTACAAGTAGGTGTATTAAATCTTGTATCCCCCCTTTGGTTGAAACCTAGGTTAGGATTGGTCTTTCATTCATACTCTTCTTACCTCATGTTATATTTATTAACCCTTTAACACAAAATTTTTATTAAACATATTTTTTTCTTTATTTTGTATTAAATTAGGTCAAAATAAATGAAAAATACTAAATTTAGTATTTTAATAATTTAAGGTTATTATATACAGTATGAATCTCCTGTGTAATTTTCTGTGTTTAAAGTTTAACTTGAAGGGGTTTTATTAGAGGGACTTAGACTTAGATTGGACAACACCAAAGAAGGAAACATCGATCAGAGGTTAATTGTACCCAAACCTTAAATCATGATTAACGAAAAAGCTTTATAGCTGAAACAAAGTTCAGCAAACACTTGACATTAATATCTTGTAATTTCTAAGCCTTAATGCAATGTTACCCTAAATGCACAAATATTTGAGCTGAAGGACCTCACAATCACAAAATATATGTCGTGATGGCTCCTCCACAAGATGACAACTTCTATAAGGAGATTCAAATTCAAGACTAAGAGAATCACATTTCAGGGCTTAGTTGGTGCGATAAAATTCCGGTTCTTTAACCATATTAGGTGAAATCAGTTAATAAGCGATTTTTTTTCACAGTTAACAGTTTTATTACCATCTTATATATGATTATATTTGACTGTTTTGTATGAACATGGCAAAATAACAATTAAATTAGTTGTTATTTAGCCATTTTTTCCGAGAAATTTCTAACAGTGTAACCCGATATTTCCATTAAAAACTGCAATATTTATGAAACCACATTTTTCTCTTATGTTTGTAACCTTTTCTTTCGTTTCAGGTAAATAAAAAAATAATAAAAAATTAAGCACGAATATAAATTAACTCTCTTGTCTACTTGAAACCTTCTGAGAAGTCCAAGTTTTATATTTGAATCTTAATTTCTATTGAAGAAACGCATACGATTTTTGTTTGAAGACTTATATCAACCCACCCGATGCTCTTCTGGTTCGTTGAGAAATAAATTTCTGTGGGCAGAAATCTCTTAAGAAGCCTAACATTGCAAAGTTTGACCTTCATCAAGAATGAAGGTGTTGCATAAACTTGCCCTTCTGAATGTTATTGATTGAGATTCCTGATTAAACATTAATTCTCCATATCAGTAAACACTGAAACACATTATTATTGGAAGCTTTTTTTTGTAATTCAAATAAAAAACGGAAAAGATTTATGTGAAAGAATGTTAGTGTCTGTTTAAAAACTCACTGCTCACGGCCTAGGGATTATTTTTGATGTGGTAGAGATTAATATCTATTATTTATTTTATTTTTCATTTATTTTTTGATGTTTTTGAAATATTTAGAATTTTGTTGATTATTGAAAATCGTTAGCAATTTATCAGTATTAAGGCTACTCAGTAATATTTTTTGTCATTATATTCAAGAAATTTATCTTCATCGCCATCATATTTGTAATAAAATTAAAATGTATTGTAAGTCTATCTTTATAACAGTTTTCCAGTTTTTTCTGTGCTTTTATTAACTTGCTTTTGTGTCTGTGACGATGGAATCTTCCAATCAAAATTTCGACCAATGCCCAACTAGTAGAGCACTCTAAGCTCTAATGAAGCTTCTTGTGTGATGAAAATACAAAATTAAATCGTTTCCTTATCGCTAAAAGCATAACTTATTGCCGTTTTATCGCGAAAAGAATTTATCTTCAATCAAACTTAGGACCCCTTTATGACGAAATGAAGTATTCAAATCTCATCTGGACGATTAAACCTGATTGCAACACAAGTTAAAATCATTTCATAATTTCTGTAAGCTCAACTTATCGTCTTTTTATCGCCAAAATTGATCGGCAGCCCAATTGTTGATGACTTTGCAGCTAGCAAAAGCTCTCAAATCTCATTTAGAGTTCTAAACTTGATGTTTGCTGGTTTATATTGTTTTATGACTACTACTAGTAGACTGTTACAAGTAGAACTATTACAAGCTATTATACCATTTTACATTTTAATTTTGACCTTTTTTTAATTAATTAAAGTTCTCAAACGTCTACTTGAGCTCGATGTTTAATGACAATACAGATTTTTTGCATGGCTACAACCTTAATTTATTACAGTATTAAAATGAAGAAAGAATAAAACAAAAATTTTAAAATTCAAGTTTTTCAAGTAGACTGAAAGGAAGAAAGTATTATTTCTTCAGGCTTAAAATGAAAGCCGTTGATTCTAGAAACCATGAAAATTTCTCCCTTTTTTTGGAATTGATACCCCTATCTATTTCCTTTTACTTTTGACCAAAAAAAATAAAAAATAAAGAACGTTATTTTTAATAATTAATTTAATTTAAAATAAAATTTTAAAAACTACGTCTTAAATGTATTCCATTATTCGATTTCTCTAAACCTTTTTTAATTAAATCAAGAAGGAGTAAAAATAAAGCACGCTTTGCACTTAACATTAACAGTGCAGACAAAACCAGAAAAGAATTCTAAAGCTAGAGTCAACTATTTTTTTTATTACAACTCCGTTGAAAGTTACCTTTGTAAAGATTAGTTTAATAATTTGACTCCATTAAATACAGTTTGGATGCACTGTTGCGACAGAAGTATTTACAGTATTTACAACGAACGATTGAGGCCAATTATAATAACCCTTTCACCTAGCACTATCCTAGTTTGCAAGCATTTTTTTAAAAATATAAATAAATTTGATCATAAAATATCACAATAATCAAAGGCAAACCATTTACATTTGTTGACAAAAGTATATTAAACATATTTCACTTGTTATTATTCTATAAGTATTATAATTTTATAAATATATTAATGTAACTTTCCAGTAACAATTCGGATATCTTCAGTATCTCCAACTATTTATGCATAGCATTGAGTTTATTATGCTTAAGTTATTATACTCGTTACTACGGACAGAATGAATAATATTACGTTTTGAAAAACATAAAATTATAATTTCTATATATTTTCTAGTTTTATAAATTTTTTACGTCTAAGTAAAAAACATGAGTAATGAACTTAAATTGAGATTGAGTTATAATGAATTATTTTGCTGTTCAAGAAAATTATGTTACTTTAAAATAATACGCTAGATGTGTATGATTTGGTACTCCGAGAAAAATTCTAAGAATAAAATGACTGAATAACCAGTCTATGTGTTTGAAACAAAAAGACACGTTCCCAAAACGGGAGCATTAGAACCTAATGGGTTCAAAAAATGAAATATTTAACACTTTGCGGACACACTTTGTTAATACTTAGAAATTAGTAGTTGAAAGCTGCTATACGTATGTAAATATTAATAAGAATGATTTACATTTAATACATATAAGTTTTATTTAGTAAATATGGGTAACATTTAGTAAAAGTAAGTTGAGGTTACGAAACATAAAATATATTTAATGAATATAAGTTGTATTTAATAAACTTGAATCATATGAGTTAATATAAGTTAAATTATAGATTAGATTTAGGAACATAAGATAGATTTTAAAAGGAGTTATATTTAATAAAAGTTGTATTTTTGAATACAGTTTAGATTTAATAAACGTAACTTACATTTAATGATTATGATTTATATTTAATAAAAATTATAAGTTGTATTTAATGAATATAAGTCATATTTAGTAAATATATGATGCATTTATTAAATAAAAGTTAGCTTTAATAAAAAGAATTTAAATGAGAGCTGTTTTTTTTTTTACAGGTACCGGAAGAAGAAGCTGAGGAAGGAATGGTTCCAGAAAGATCTGGAGAAACGGCGCGTACTATTCAATACTATACAGACCCTAAAGAATTTCAGAAAGTTTCTGATCAATTGGAAGAAGAATCAAGGAGATCGAGAATTTTAAACCATAGACAAAATGGTCAAGAATTTCCAGCTGTCACACATCGATGGGTCGACGACCACTTTGGAGGACCAAAAGAAATAACGAACGATGTCCGAAACGAAAACATAAGGACAAGGTCAGGAGGAAACAGAATAACCATTGAAATGTCACCTCATAGGTAGGTAGAAATGTCATGATTTAGTTATCATATCTACGGATTTCCAGCAAATCAACTCGCAAATACTTATGCGTTAGTTTTAGAGGCAAATCACAGCTTGAAAAGTTGCTTTAAAAATTGACTCGAAATCGTTTATATCGATTTTCGGAATTTTTAAACAGCTTTTCTTAAGAGATTAAAATTTTTTAAATTTTCTTTAGTGATAAAATTAGACAGTTATTGCAGTTTAAATATATTTGAATTTAATTTTTAATTAAAGGGTTTGGGGCAATTAATTGATAAAGCAAGAATTTAAATTTATCAATTTTGGATCAAACTATTTATACAAGACGGCAGCACAAATTTTTTTTTATTGCCATCACGAAAATTTTAGACTTTTTTACTAAAATGCTTTCCTGTACAATTTGAAAAATCTATTTTATTATGTATTTTATAACCAGTGTTGAACAGCCGACCTGACTTTGAATTCACGACTATCAATGTTCAATTCTATTGCCTTGTAATTTTGAATCCAACCCAGAAGACAAGGGTTCTCCTGAATCAAGCATTGGGAAAAACTAATCCTCATGGAAGATTTTTTGATGCAAATAAACCACATTTGCGTTACATGGAGAGGAGAACCAATAAAACCTCTAACGGTTAGCCCGACGGCAAGGGGATTCTAGTCCATGATCCGTTTACCATTGAGAGTTATTCCCGTCAGCGCTGTGGTTAGTGTGAGTTGGGGAGCAAACTTTGTACCAATCAGCTACAGCTAGGATTTAAACCGGGGTCACCCTTTTCAGTGGCGAACGTACTATCCACTGAGCCACCACGGCTTGAAAAATCCATTTTATAATAGTTTTTATTTTATTTAATAACCGGCTGTGAAAGGCTGTCCCAATTCTGAATTAACGACTATGAATTTTCAACTCGATGGTCTTTTAATTTTGAACCCAACCCAGATGACAAGGAAATTACAAGCCGAGAGCAGAATTTGTATCAACCAGTTATCGCTGGGATTCGAGCTCAAGTCATCTCATTGGGAGATGAGCGACCCGCGGCGTTTTGACCTTACTTATTTTTCTTAGAGTATGTATTGACTATGCACTACAACAAGTTTAGCTAGTTAAAGGTGACTGACGTTGCTATAAGAGGGTGAATTTTTATTAGAGAAATATTTATTGAATTTGAATTACAGTTTAGCTTGTTTAGTGGTGGAAATATTGTATAATCTACTTTAACTAATGCCATTCAGTTATTTAATGCAAAATTAATGACTCTTTATATTCGATATATCAATAAATTTGAAACTTATCCTTTTTTATGTTATGTTTTAATTATATAGTTATTTGAATTTCAAACTTGAAGTATTGTTTTAACAGTTTTTATGTTGTATTTCGTGATTTCAATTGAGTGGGTGTTCTTTTATTGTAGTTGATATAAAATTTGTGTACTCAAAATTTCCTTTAGAATCAGTTGGGAAGTTCTAAAAGGAGTGAAATATTTTAAATTCCTTAATAATTTAATCATTGATTATCTAAGTTATATTACATTTTATTACAAAAATATTATATTACATATAAATTTTTTCACCACATTAGCTTATTTAGGTTACTTGAGAGCATTTTTTTTTATTATTTGAACTAGCAATTAATTTCTTTTTGTATTCAAATTGCTTGATTTTTAGAAAACTTATCTTTAATAATTTTAAGAATGTATGATAAGTACTCGGGCTTAATAAGACAATTTCATTACGTTAAGCGCAAAATGTAAACTTATAATTTCAGAATTTATTGAACCTGTAAATAGTCTAAGAATATGTAAAATATTCTGGGTTTTTTCCCTCAAACCAGTCTTTTGTGTTAAAGCAGATTTTAAGCCACTTTCCCGTGATTAACTTAATTGTATACTGAACTTGTGTAATTTGAATCATGACAGGTTTTTAATCAGTGAATGGCTTTCGTTAAGTAGCTGCAATGAAAATAAAATAAAAATATACAGTTGCATAATTTATGTATGGAATAGCTTTGGGCTTACAGAATGGCCGACTGAGGGAATGTTTCGTAGGTTGTTAACGTGGGAAAATCTTATCTTTTTGACATGTTATTTTGAACTAGCCATTAGAATAAATTATTGTGATTGAACAAATTCTTGCAGCTTCACTAGACGAATAAGGTTTAAACTAGTTTTCTTCTCTTTTTCATTTCGAATGATTTTAGTTAACTTATCAGAAATCAAGGGTAGTATAATGACACGTTACGGACAGGTTTGCATAAGCTAGATACTTTTTTCTGATTATTCCACTGTTCATATTGAAAAAAATGTTTTTCTAGATTTTAACTGTGGAAACCTGTCTGATTTAAAATAAACAAAATTTTTTTTCTCATGTTTGCGTATACAAGGAAATGGAACTGACGAGAAATAGGACATGAGTGACAAATTTAGATTTTTAAGGGAAATCTAAAATAAATTTTGTGATATACTTGTCTATAGAAATTTTGCTTCGATATAACTTTCAATAAATAGATGAAAAATTTAATTTCTAAACACTCTAATTTTATAATTTTTTATAAATTTAATTTGTGAAGTTATACGTTAATTTGAATAAAGTTAAGTAATGTGTACAAAGCATAAAAAAGGACACTAAAGCAGACATTTATTCATCATTCACTATTTACTTATTATCATTTTTGCTATTTACCATTACTTGTTATTGTTACTCACAATCCATTAATATTTTTCACCATTTGCGCTTTATTCATGCTTGCGTTTTACTTTTGTTCGTGAATAAAGCATAGATGACATAAAACAGACCAAATAAACATTTATTCACGATTTACTATTTATTTATTATCACTTTTGTTATTCCTTATAACTCGTTATTGTTACTCACTATTCACTATTGTTATTCACTATTTATGACTTATTCATGTTGTTTAGCTTTATGTAATATAGCACAAAGTATATTCTCTTCTTATTTATACCCATAAATTCATAAGGGTAATTAACATTCATATAATCACGAATTTATGAGAAGATACACTTGAAAAAAATTAATAATAATTGATAGTTTATTATTAATTATTATTAATGTTTAATAGTTTGTGAAATTATAATATGATCCAAGTAGAAAGACAGTATTGTTTTATGTTTATTGTTTTCGGATAAAATATTTAAATCTCTATAATTATTTTGTTATTTATAGATCAAGCCCGAGTGAATTATCACCAAGAGGTACTCTAAACAAAGATCAATCAAGAACCTCTACTTTAAAAAACCGTCAATCGACAGCCAGTTGGCGCAATGAGCATAGCCCATCTCCACCATATCCGCCAAGTACGCCAGTGCACAACAATACTTTGGGAAGATCAACTGCATCCCCTTTTGAAGTGTCTTCTAGTTCAGGCTCATCTAGATCAAAGACGCCAGTTAAAACATTTTACCTTGGCGAGGACAACACATACCAACGAGACCACATAAACAGTTGGAAGAAAAAGAACAATTCTTTCACAGATGGTTTTAGTTCGCCATATTCCGTTGGAGACAGCAACTCTTTAGGACGATCGAATCTTTCAGGGCATTATGGAGAACGTAGCGATTCTTTTTACCGTATACCTAAAAGCAAATTAACTGATCCCATCAGATACGATGCATTAAACAACGGTGTATTGTACAGCAAAGTTTCACGAGTCAAAACAGATAAGAACGTACAAGCTTCCCTATCAGATGAAGAAGACGATCCAGTTTTGAAGAGCATGGGAAGGGAACGGTCTTTTAGTCCATCTCGGCCAGCGAACGGTAGAAGTACCTTAACTATCCCCAGAACGGTGAAAATTACAAAAGAAGAAGTCAAATCTCCATATTCAACTAATTCCCTATCCCATTCAAAATATTACAAATCTTCTGATTCGTTACACTCACCTGGCTATAGCAGCTATTATTCTTCAAACGACTATGGCAGCCATCGTAATTCGTCTCCGATTTACAATAATTCATCTTTTCATAAGGACATCAGAGAAAATGGTTACCACAAAAGCGACTGGACTGGGTCCCATCACAACGACACGTATACGAAAAATCGTACACATGAAATTAAAATTAATAAGAAAAACAGCCATGATTTGCTTACAAACGGGTCCAGTCGAAAAGTCAAATCTTCAGAATCACCTCATTGGTATCAGTCTTCCAAATCTAGAAAAATACCTACCTCACCCCCAGAGTCTGGATACCAATCGCCTTTTCCACCAACTCCGCCTTCAAGCCCCCCACCAAGGGTGATCAAAGTACTGAATTCTGACCACTACGGTAGCTCTTCTTCCATGTCTCCTCCTGATTCTCCAATCCATCATTCCACTACATCCATCAAGAAAAAAGCTTCTTTTCCATCAGGGAGTGCTTCTAGGTCAAAGTCATCACATGATTTAAGAACGTCTTCTCTTTTTGCACCAGAAAGTTTTAGTCCTTTGGCTAGTCCTTTGAAGTTGAAGACGATGGGAGAGAAGAAAGATAATCAGAAGTATTATCGGGTCAAGCCTGGACAAGATGGACAATCTGTTGTGGTACAAGTAAGAGACTGGCATGCTCGTTAAGTTGTCTTTTGAGTTATAGTTTTGCTGGTTTGAAACTCATAAGCTAAACATTTTAGCTGATGGACTGAGATTCAACAAAACTTTTCAATTACTTTAACAAAATTTTTAAAAAAAATGGTGAATATTGAAAAGTGGACATTGAAAAGTCTTGACAATTGGTGATTTCATTCTCACCTATTTTACTTAAAATCTTATTGATATTAGATTTCATACAATTAAGAATTTTATTTATGTTGATGCTTGGAATGTTTGTTGCCAAACCTCATGAGAGAAATGCTGATTGTTTAACTAAATGTACTATAACCTAACATTTATAACTGCATTTTTGTCTTCTACAGGGTGGGTCTTAAAACCGCATAAAGTGAGAATTCTCTTATGTTACACTCCAAAAAATGTTAAGAGGTATAACCATACTGACATCGAAATCGTGCTTTTGCTTTCCACCACAGTAAATAAGCTCACAGATGCAATTCTTGTACGCTTGAATTTTTGTTGCCATTAATTCTATAATTTGTGTGTACAATAATGCATCTAAGTAGTTTTCACAGGCTATGGCATCACATCCATTTCCTTCATTTGTTGAACTCCTCGAAGAAATGAAAACAATGCAGAAATTCTCCTTGCAAATACAACACTTATGCGGATTTTTTTAAACACTCTGTACCATTTTACGTATAGTGACTGAATGCGTTCCAAGAAAAATTTTTCCTAATAAGTTTCTCAAGCGTAACTGCTAAAAATATTTTTCAAATGTAAACATATTAACTACGCAAACATAATATACATATATAAACGTATATATATATATAAACATAATATTACTTGTATTTTAAGTTTAATTTAAATTTCATATCAAATTTAATGCCATCAATCTTATTTCAAATTTTATGTTATCAAATTTTATGTTATCAATAATTATTTAAGGAAATTTAAAAAACACGAAACTCAAAAGCAAAAAAAAAAAAAAAAAAAAAAAAAAACTCTTTCTTATTTAAAGAATTAAAAATAAAAATATGCAAAAAGCGTTATGAATTTAAAAAAAAAAATTTCATTTAGACAGAATGTGTTGTTTATTTGTTTTCGCTACTGTTTATCGTTTACGTATTTCGCGAATTGACATTTTAGTAAAAAATTACTAATTAGAAATTTCGATTTTAATTCTTTTTATCATATGTGTTTGTATATTTTATGAACAACTGTGCTTGTAAAATATGTGAAATTTATTTTATAATGTAACATTGAGAAAAAAAATAGAATGGCCAAAACTACCAGAATATGGTAAAATTTAAGGTATTTCAGGCTCCGTGGTAACACTAAAATTCTTGGTAATTTTTACCAGAATGTTTTGGCAATGATTTTGGTAAAATTAACAATAAAATATTATTTTATAATACTCGTATGTAATGAAATTTGGTAAATGTGGTGAAATTCGGTAATTTATCATGATACCTTGGAGCAGGGGGAAAAACACAATTTATTCGGTTAAATTTACTTCTCAGGTTTGCATTTTTTACTAGATAACTCGGCAATAAAAACTGCAATTTTGGAAACCAGATCCGTTACAGTATGAATGGAAAAAGTACCAAATGAATGGTTTAAATACCGTATATTTTAGATTTTAAGACCAGTGTTTTGTAAATTTTTTAAACCAGAAATGCCTTTACATACAGTACGGTAGATTTGCCAGAATCCTTTTCTCTGTGTAGAAATCATTTTTTTGATCATATATAATCATTTACCAGAATTCTTACTTAACATTTTGTTTTGTTTTAATGAGTTGTTGTTTGTAGTTTTGAAAACTAATTAACTTCCAGAACTGAGCTTTTAACATTGTATGTAAATTTTTTATACTTGTTTTTGTTATGAAGTCATTGTTGCTTTGGATATTTAGAATGTGACTAATAAAATTATTAATGTTTATTTGTCAGTGCGTTTAACACTAAAATGATATTAGGCCCGATCTAAAACTAACCAAAATGATTTAAGACATCATACGTTTAAATTAGCTTATTAATTAGAGAACAATTAATTTTGAATATAATGAAATTGATAATTAAAGAGGATTTATTTTTTAACCGTATTTAAGAAAAGAAACAAATTAAGTTGTTCAAGTCATAAGTGGATAAATATATGCCTTTTTTTTAATTTCGTTTGATGATGATTCGAAATTACTTTTTATATTTCGTTTGTATAAATTACCGACGAAATTGGAAATCTAGTGTTATACACTGTAAAAAATTCCAAATCAAACTATGGTAAAAAGTACCTGCACTGAGAGTTCCAGTGCTTTTATCGTGAAATTCATTTTTGCTGGAACATGTTACGGAACAAAAAATCTGATGTACCGTAATTTTTAAAGTAATAATTACCGCAAAATCACTCTAATTAAATATATATTACTGTAAAAATTACTGTACAATATTTTATAGTGAAATGGATTTTGCGGATGATGCACCCAAAATGACGGTACTTTATACTGTAATTTGATCCGAAATTTTTTATGGTGTATACAATGCCAAAAATCAACACGGGTGAAAAAAGTAAACATTTCCCACATCGGTTTGGCATTACTTACTATCCACATAACACGCTAGTAAATGATGATACTGATTATTTTGTTCTTTTAATTAATATGACTATGATATATTTCTCTTACACGGCACCAAAAAAAAAGCCTCATTACAACTTCCCGAATGGCAACGTTAGAAAATCGACCAATGATTGCATCTAAAAATGTCACATGCCAAATCTAGCTGAGGTGGCTCAACATATAGCGCTTTTAAAAACGGAAACAATAACCAGAGTGAGCATTATCAGGTTGTTCAATTCAGCTGCGGCAAAAATAAAAATAAACAACTTAAAAAATAAAAATGCTGTTGCCAGCCATAGAATATTTTGAAAGTTAACTTAGCAACATAAATAAAATTATGATACCTGAGCGCTTGGCGTAACAAATCCTTCAATTCTATAAGTGTTGTATCGCCAAATGCCCAAATTAACAATTGCAATTATTATTGAAATGTACAGGTTTAAAATTTTCTACAGTGAAAAGTTTTCGGAACTTTAGTATTAAAAAAAAATACAAAAGCTAGACGTTAAGAACGTATCCAATGAGCGAGCAAAGCGAGCATTGGATTGCGAAGCAATCCGAAATGAACTGCGAAAACAGTTCCGGGGGTTGGTGAGCGCCAGCGAGCAGGGGGCGAAGCCTCCTAGTATATCAATATTTATTGAAAATATTTTTCTGGTGAAACAGGTAGGTTCATATTTTATTTTGCTTCCTTTAATAAGAAAGGCATAAGTTTTAAGTAATTGCCCTGTATTATTAATGATGACTATATTAAATTGGATAACTGGTTCGGTATTTCAAACAAAATTTATTTGACCATTACCCACTATTCTCGACACTGACGTTTTTCCTAATCAAATAATAATATTAATAACCATATAAGCAAATAAAATTTATTTTAATGTTTTAATCGATCCCAAATCAAGATTATGTGGATTGAAATTGACAAATTGCCTCTAGAGGCAAGCCAATGTGTGGGTCTCTTAAGTACTTTTAATGATATTATACAACAGATTCATTTGTTATTGTTGCATTACTAAGGATTCTAATTTATTCTTTTGACTAGGCACAAGCAATAATGGGCACAATCAATATATTTATTATAATTTGTTTCGTAATTGTGAAGAAGAAGTGAATTAGAAATCAAAATGTCTCAAGGAAAATTTCATGTGGTTAAAAAAAAAAAAATTGCTTTCTTAACAAGAACTAGCAAAAATTGTATTATAGAATGTCTCGTACGAGACTTTCTATATTAAATCATAAGCTTATAATAGATTTCTCTTATTAATTTTAAGACGCAGAAATAGTTCTTTTAAAAAGATCCATAAAAAGTGATAAATGATAATTTTCAGAAGTTAATGGGTAATAATTTTTAGAAAAATATGCATTAAGAAAATCCCCAAAGATCCCTATAATCAGAATAGTGTCATATTTTGGAACATATCAAAATCACTAAATTTTCCCGTTTGAATGACGTTTGATTATGTTAAGGATATTCTTGCAACTCTTTTCCTCTCAGAATCCCTGGTTAAATAGCAGGAGCGATCGAAAATGCGTGACTTTTTCATATTTTCATGGCTAGATAAATATGTGTCAAAGCCCAGCATTCCTGCTAAGGGAAACCATCACTGTCATTCATGAAAAAAATCCAACGTAAGCAGTAAAACAAAATGTTAATAAATTATGCCTATTTATTTGAATTAGCCAAAGCGTCTAGGATTATCTAGCCTTTGGAACCATTTTATTATATATATATATATATATATATATATATATATATATATATATATATATATATATATATATATATATATATATATATATATATATATATGTGTGTGTGTGTGTGTGTGTGTGTTTGTGTGTATGTATAATTTTTAGAATACCTTAATTTTAAAATTATGAGTAATAAATTTAATTCTAGTATAAATAAGATACAATAAAACTAGTGTAATTATTAAAATTTCAGTATTAAAATTCAGTAAAATTTCAGTAAAGAGAATTGAACAAACTAATTTCAAAATTTTTTGAAAACAAGTTAAGTATATTTATTATAAACGTATACAGTTTAACTAAGAAAAAATTTAGCATGAATAATGTACAGACTCCTAAACCATCCAACCGAGATGGATTAAACTTGATATACAGGTAGTTTGAAGCACGAGGAAGGTCACCGTCGACATTAGAACATTCTACAACGAACCATTCGAGTGAGATGAGCGAAAAACAAAATAGAATTTTCTGATTGGTTATACATTGTTTATTATTTTAAATTTAACTATAGACGATTCAATTTATCACATATTTAAAAGATAACATCAGTGATAATTTCTAGCGCATAGCTCTATTTCATCAAAAACTAGCTTATTCTACGCATTTATATATTTAATTATTTTACATTCACTTTGCCAGAAAAATTCAATGAACAACATCACGTGGTAGCCCATAATGTTGGTAGCACACGTGGTCTACGTCACCAAATTTATAATTTTAAAGTTGTCTGATACACGTGATTTCTCATAATATTTCTTTTAAAACGTGTTTCTAGAAAAGTATTTATTTAAAATCAAGGGTAAATGCATAGAAAAAAATTATTTATCTATTTAAAGGCAAAATTAATGGGAATGAGGTAGTAATTCGTCTAGGAGAAACGTAAAATATTATCATATTATTATTGATGCCAATGTTGCTTAATTAATTTTGGTAATATATGCATATTGATATAAAAGAAATAAGCTATGTACTAGAAAGCAAAATTAAAGGAGTAAAAATATTTATTTTTTAAAAGAACGGCAAGAAATACTATCATTGACGACAATAATGCTTAATTAATGTTGGTATATATGTTAATTGGCATAAAAAAAGTTATGTTCTAAAAAGCAAAAATAATAGAGAAAAGGGACTTTGGAGAGCCTTAAAAATCGCCATATTATTGTTGATACTAATGCTTTATTAATATTAATAATATGTATAAATTGAAAAAGATTGTGATAAAAAGCATAGTTAAAGGAGGAAATGTTAAAAGGAAATTCCTTTAGGAAAACCGTAGAAAATTGCCATTTACAGATGACGCTTAATTATTGTGTATTACTGACGGTAATATTTACTACTTGTATTATGGTAGTGCAGTTTTGTTAAGAATTAATTCAACATCGGATTTTCCTTACTTTCAGAAAATACTTTTTTCAGTGGTAGCAAGGATAGTGTATTAATACTTTAGAATTAAAAAGAACTTTGTTCCACCACTACTTATAAATATAACAGTGAATTAAAGGTCAGATTAAGGAATGATCATATGTTCTGAAATCCTTATGAAGTTCTAATAAGAGTTCTAAAAAAACAAAAACAAATTTGGCATTTAGTTGGCTGAAGTGAAGTGTTATGTAATAAGTACCAAATAAACTAGAATAGAAATAAAATATTACATTGATATATTTGGTGATTATTAAATCAGCGTCGATACTAAGCAATTTTGATATCAATACTTATAATAAGTGTTTTACAGCTTCTCGAAAGGGATATGTACCAGAAAAAATTACGAGGTAGTGGTAATTTTTGACTATTATGAGTTAGCCACGAGCAAATGCTCTATACCAAGTGTTGTTAAGTACATTTTATCTTTATTTTATTGAAATAAACTACAAAAAAACGAGTTTTCCTTACTTTATTAACGTAAATCTACAGAAAAGAGCAACAAGTAATATTGGAAAAAAAAAAAAGAATTTTTTAAAGCTATAGTAATTGAAAGACTTAGTGGAAGAACAATGAAAGTGACATCTTCAGAATGAAAAAAAAGTTGTATTCAACTATTTTATTACCTATTTATAATAAAGCGAGACTCATAATTCTTTGCTTTATTTTATTTACCACCACCTAATTTGAAATAAAAATAATGCAACCATACTAAAAACTGACGTGATTACCTGTAACTGACGGAACTAAAAACTGATTAGTTATGTTAAAATTAAAGTGAAGGCTAAAACAGTTCTGTTATATTTAACGTACCCATAGATGCAACCACTTTCTGTTATTTTCTCTGATTCCTTAATTCCCCTAAAAATTTCACACCTACTTGATTCTTCCATGAAGCTCTTTAATTATGTCGGTATATGCTTTTCAGTTTTAAACACTATTTCGTAGTGTTTCTCAATGCTGATTTATTGATTCTTTGCTGATTTTTTTATTCGTTCCGTGCGATGAACGGGTATTTCAGCTAGCTATAAATAAATTAACATTTACTGTTAATAATTTTATAAACGAGTTATTTTAAAAAAAACAAAACTTGAAACAAATACAGAAAATTTCAACTATGTGATTAATCATTTACTTTTCCATTTTTAACCTAAACGAGGTTTTACGATAGTTATTATTTTTGAACATGATCGCCAAAAATTAGTGAGAATCAAGCAATAGCGCCGAAAACTATAGTAAATAAGTAATAATATTAATAAAGAATCATGGAATGTGGCAGAAGAACCGGGTTGTGCCCCCCCCCCCCCCCCCACTTAAGCTCTTGACATTAGTAGATACCGCGAACGATATTAGATATACCCCCCCCCCCCTAATTATTGTTGCGAATTATTGTTGCCCTAATTATTGTGCTTATCAAACAGACTTTATTGCAGATGAACGATTACTTTTTTTAAGTGTTTTTTACGGGAGGTGAAGTTTCTTTGAAAGGAAAAAAAAATATGGATTGTGCTTATCGAGAGTTGTGACACTAATAAAACAGGCACCTAACTCTCAAAACCCTTATTTAATGAATACTTGTATAATGTTTTTTCACTTTAAACTGAATTTAGAGAATCAGTAGAGTATTAACCAAATATTTAGAATGTTTAAGTTCAGCTTATGATAAAATCACACGGGGTTACAGTAACTTTAATTTGTTACAAAAAGTAACAATAATAGTCAAACTCGGCATCTTATCATGGCAACAAACACAAATGCGAGGACCACCGACACAAAATATACAAAGTGCGTACCAAACAGGAAGGATAAATGTTACGGAGGTGTTCAAGTTCATAACAAGCAAAGCGTTATGTAGGCATAAATTTAATGTAGGTGTCGTCTTCCTTCGTTTGGTTTGTGGGCCGTGCATGGGCGAAGCCTACGCCACAACAAAATATTGCATACTTAATATAGAAAAAAACTACGAAATTGGTAAAATGATAGCTGATGTGGCAAATGGATGCATGTAATTGGAGCAAGTTAATGCAGCGCAAGAATTTAAGGTTATTGAGTTGATCTAATTCCTCAAAGCCCCGTGAAGGTTTTGTTTTTTTTGTTTTGTGATACTGTGTGTTCTTATCCGTGGAAAGCTACGAAATATTGCGAAATCTTGTTGTTTTCATGGTGGTAGCGTTATGTTCTTTTTTTACTAAGTACTCAAAAAACATGAATTCCAAAAACTAATTTCAATAAATGCATTTGATCATTTTTTTATTTGGCCCATTAATTTTTGTAGCTTTCTGCGTCTATTTCTCAATTTGATAATCAAATAAATAAATAAATAAATAATAATTATCATAATTAGTTTCTAATAATAAGGAAATCAAAGAAGAAGCATTCATCAAAATAAGCAGTACTTATTAAATATATTATTTTAAGAAGTATTTATTAACTAAGTTATTGGATACATAATTTAAGCTAATTTCATTAGGCTGCTTTTCGAAGGCTCTGTCGTCATATGAAATAATGCATTTTAGAGAATATTAGGCTATTTCTTTTTAACTGTTGTGTGTTCTTATAAATAATTATAGAACTGCAAAAATAACCGTTGTTTTTGGGGAATTCCTCCGTATATTTAACAATTTAAAGCTGTTTTGTTGACCAAACTGTTTTTCTCCGTTTTTCACCCCAATCAAAGGGAATAAAACCGTCAGTTGAAATTTGAGTTTTTCCTAATAGTTTTGCGTTCCGTAAACTTTACTTTTTCTCCAATCATTTTGCGATTATTTCTATTCTTGCTCTTACTTTTCAGCTATTACTTTATGACTTTGAAAATCGTATAAATAAAACGGCAATTTGACTTTATTGTCAAATTTAATCAATATTGAAGCGAAATTCTCAGAATCACATCTTCTTCATCATTAACCTCCTGAATCGCAGTAGTTCAGGAGACAAAAGTTCCTCCCAATGTAGTGACCCAGATTCAAATCCCAACGATGACCGGTCGATACAAATTCTGCTGAAACTAAATATTCGCATCTGGAGCGAGTAAAGATTTACTTCATAGCTTACACAGAGAAAACGTCTACTTATATGGTAAAAGCCTGTTGAGAGAACAGGCTTATTTATTAAAATTATAAACCATAATAAAAACCAAAAACCAAAATAAGTTTTTATGACCATAATAAAAACTTATTTTATTATGGTAATAAACCAGTCTGATTATAGATTTTCTTCGTATTTTTTACGGAAAAAACTTGTTTTTGTACGGTAAAATACCTTTGAGGCTACAGATTTACTTTGTAAATTTTACAGTTTAGCAAAACCAATACTGCTGCCGGTTAAAAAAGCGTACATTTTACGGGATATTTTTTTACAATGCAATGGTTTAATTAAGTTATTGCAGAGATTCTCAATCAGTGAGGGGTTCAAGCACACTAAAAAAAAGAAGAACGAGCATATCCAAGAGAAAATATAATTTAAAAAAAATTATTAATTTACTGAAAGGAGAGCACACACACATACAAAACAAAATACATAGCGACATAATAATTAACTTATTAAATTAAAACTACTTATTAAAACAAAACTTGCTTAATCAAAACTTACTAAATTAAAAACAAATTTAATAATTTTTAGTATCTTCCTGGAGCCTGTCTTGCAGTGCAAATTTTTCGGAAGAAGGCTTAATATTAGAAATAGATACCCCCAGTTCTTTTTCGAATTTATTTTGTCCTTATAATATTCTGTTCTTATTTATTTTGTCCTTATAATTTATTTTTCCCTATAATATTTTGTCTATAATTTGTCCTTATAATAGCCACCGCAGAAAATTCAGTTTCACAAAGGCAAGATGTTGAAAATGGTAACAGAATGCAGAAAACTCATACTTTACAGAACTTAAGTGCTGAAAACTCATCACCTACTCCTGCCCAAAATTCAAAGAATGATTTATTACTAAATTGACTTTTGCTATCGCCATTTGTCGTAAAGTCTATGAGGATTTTTTCCTCGGCAATTGAGAACCCTTCGGGAATATTATGAAATGGATCCCTAATCCAATCGTAGTTTGCTATCAGTTTGTCGTCATAAAGAAAATACTTTGCCAGCAAGGCTAATTGATTGCGAATGGTTACAAATACAACCTTTACATATTGTTCTTCAGCCTTGTAAGTTTTAACACAATCATCTACATTTTCAAACATTTGTGATGTGGCTGCTTGATACATGTGTGACACTTATGCTGAAACGTTTTTTATTTTTCCAGGTTTCATTCGGTTTTGTTATTTATCGTTCGCAAGGAAAATTTAGTTTAGTTATTTTAGTATTGGTTTTCTCAACCGCGTTGGCATTTCTACATTTAAATTGATTGATTGATATTTTTAGGGCGATTTTTTTTTATTTAACTGTAACCATTAAGGGGTTATGTATCACCCGCGTGCTCTCTTAGCGTGAATATGCGCTACCTATGAAGGTGATCTTTCAACAGTAAAACTTTAATTTTTAGCCTTCCTCTTCCACTATGTGTCTGTATTTCATCTGAATATTTTTGGGAAAACCTTCAAGTAAAATTTAAAGGAAGAGGGTAATATATAAATCAATTAACAATTGTCTCTCCAAGGAGGGCTATAGTCATTCAACACCTTCGTCCTCAGCCCTTACCTACTCAGAGATTCAGTCCAAAATCAAAAGCCATCTATCAAAAAAGTGGCCCCCTCTCACCACTGGTACGCGGCCAAGGAACTGGGCTCTTCACTTGTTCATATAGGTGATAGAGCGACTCAGACAGCAATTTCTAGATTGGCAAGTGGACACACGAATAGTCTCTCGTACTTTGAAGGAAGAAAGACTTATGCTGTCTGCTCCAAATGTGAAGCCCAGCAGGCCTCTGCTGAACATGTCCTTGCTGCTTGGGCCTTTTCAAGGAGAACCTATACGCTACTCCACTTCTTGTCATCGACTTTTTGAGGGTCAACATCCTATTGGTTCTTGTCTGACTCCGTCCGACAATTAGAGGATAAGGAACAACAACAACAATTGTCTCTTCCTTTTGTTTTACCCTCTTAGAAAAATGTTGTTAAAATTTAGACACACAGTCTGGAGGACGGCACGTACTTCATCTTGGCGATCGTCTTTTTTAGCCACGGGAGCATGTGTAGGGCTTGTAACAGCATTACTGAACTTTTGATGAATTGTATCATTTAACTAAAAAAAATTAATTTGTTTGTTATTTATAAACGAAATATGTGCTTAACATCGCTGTGTTGGAACCATGAACAAGAGAGATCCACCAGCTCCTTCTCGTATCTGATGTCTAAATCTCAAGAATATGGAAATAAAATTATGAGAATTTTTTTGGCATACCCTTACTAGTCTATACAACAACAGAAGAGACCCGGTCAACCTGGAATCTATCCTTCTATGGTGAAGGATTTCACTAGTGTTAAATCTTTCTTTTCTTCATTCAAGAAATTCTAAACTTTCATTTAAATCAACGTCGTTCTGAAAGAACTTAAAAACCACACCGCAATGTACATCATAATTCATTATGTCTATTTTTAAACTCAATAATTACAACATAACAGTGTTAGATCTTGTTTTTTTTTTTTTTTTCCTTTTTGTTTTTGTATTGTTGCTTTAAATTTCTGCTTGACAATTCCAGTTTTCTACAAAAACAATAACTTTATCACTCGTATCCAGTATAAATGTATTTGATCCTTGGGATTCAAGTTATTTAATTTCTCGAATATGTCGTCCAAGTAGCTCAATTACACCGCAAATAAACTATAGCGAAAATTCTCGGTTTCCGGTCTGTTTCCTTCTTCTAGAAAAATGGCGATTTCTTCTCTTAATTTATAAACACGTTGCAAAAATTTCTCACATGATAACCGTCCTGCTGTGCAATAAAATAGCAACTCTGAATATACTGCAATATGACACAAAGTTCAGAAAATATTTCCAAATTCAGTGGTCTACTACGGTTATATATAATTTACTACGGTTATAACCGTAGTTAACACAATATTCAGACCAGGACTTATTTCTTTGGAAGATTTCTCACCTTATTTCTCTGTGCAATGTGTCCAAATGCATGAAAACATACACATTCCGATAGATTCGATAGCAATAGAACGTGGATGAGTAACCTGCAGTTTGCGAGCCGCATGTGGCTCTTTTGATGTAAAGTTGCGATTCACCAGTTCCAGGTATATATCGTCCCAAGGTCCAAAAGAAGAAATGATGGGATTGCAAACGCTCTCATTGCAAACTCGTGGAGAAGATATAGCAAATGTTGTGCAAAAATGCCTGGAAGACAATGGAATCGACATAAATAAAATTGTTTCTATAGCAACTGATGAAACCGGAAATATGACAGGAATACATAGAGGGGTAACATCAATTCTTCAGAAAGAAAAATAAACCACGAAATTCTAACGTTTCACTGCATAGTTAATCAAGAAACGCTTTGTGCCCAAACATTTCCGGCCGAAATAGCCGAGTTCAAGAAGTTGGTAATTAAGATTATTAACAGCATCTTGGCAAAACCACTCGAACATCGCTAGTTTAAGGATTTCCTTGAAGAAATAGATTTACAGTTTTCTGACCTACTTTTGCACAATTAAATGCGATGGCTTTCCAGTGGTAATGTATTATAACGTTTTGCCTTGCGCTTGAGTGAAATAAAAACATTCATCAATGTAAAAAGCATTGAGCATCCCGAATTTGAAGAAGCAAATGGCTGCAAAAATTCTACTTCATGGTAGATACGACAAGGAAATTAATGAACTAAATCTAAAACTGCAAGGAAAGGGTAACCCAGCCCGTGCTTTGCTTGAAGTAGTTTGTTTAAAAAAAAAAAATTATTTTCTTTTGTTGAAGACACGAAGAGCGGTAAATAAAAATCTAAAGTCGTGCTTGAAACTTAAAACAACAGGTTATAAGTCAGATTTAATTAAACTTTCAAAAGGCATGCAAATCCAATGCTCCCGTAACTATCCATATTTGTGTTTTTATATGAATAAATATTATTCAATATAAACAATATTTCGGTATATAAATATTTTAAATCAAAATCGAATATATATAAACAAATACTGTAATATTAAAACGAAAATTTTTAGTTGCTCTTTAAAAACTGGGAAATTTTGTAAATTGTAACTTTTGACTTTTCCGTTTCAATAGGTTGCCAACCCCTGCAAGGATCGACTTGAATGAGACGGGCTGGAATTGAAACTGGCGTTATCGAGCATTCTTCTTCTCCCTATGAGAAAACATTTGCTCAGATCTGAGCATGCTCGAGACGGCATCTTGTCGACATTCCAGAATGTTCGAGACGAATCGGAACTTCTCTCGAAAGCGGGTAAATGTCCGACACAGTGGACGCAAGAGCAATAAAAAGGCAACGGATTCTTGTTTTCTCAATGCTGAGGATCAGTGTTTTTTCAAATGTCAATAAATATCAGTATTCTTGGTAATTTGTAAGGTTTAAAATTATGGTCGTAGTGTAGGTGCATCGCAAAATTTTTTTTATACTTTCTTTAGGCAGCGCCCTCTATGATAAGTGTTAAAATAGCGCACTATCTCATTAAAAGAAAAAGCCACACTTGTGTGAAAATGAAAAACGTTTGAGATCTGAATTTTCAACATTTGAAAAATTACTCTAACATTGCATTGTCAGGGTTGATAAGAAATTTGCAAAAAATAAAGAATTATTCATAGATTTAATTGAGTTTCGTCTAAGTACAAAAATTTCGCCTGATACTTAACCTGCAAATGACCTACCTGCAAATAAATACCTGCAAATGACGTAATGTGGGTATTTCGATGCTGATTGACTGTTGAAACGTGTCATTTGTTTACGTTAGCAATTATTCTTTCCATTCTATTTTGAGTAAGTTATGTAACCGTTAAGTATCAATTCTCTTAGATGACACATTCCATATTCGTTCAGAAAGATTCTTTTGTTAAGATTTAAATTCTTTCACTAGATATTCTTTACTTAACACCAAGACATGCATGAAGCCTTGTAGAACATAGAAAAAACTATGCATAGAAGTTTCCAAGTTCACAAAACAAAGATATCATTACGGTTACAATAAAATACATAAACAAATAATAACTCTAGAAGACGTAGACGAGAAAGAATTATATTTTAACAATTTCAATGTGCGATACGGCGTAGCATTTAGTTAACTTCACGTTAATTAACATTATTACTTATGTGGAGAAACTTAGCTCAACTTTAACTAGTCATTTTGCTTATGAACAATCAGTTGGCGCTGACGTCATAGATCACGTGAGTAGGTATCCATGATCTTTTTCTTCAAGTGTAAGTACCCAATTGACAAGTTTTTTTTAGAAAGTCAATTCACATTTTTACATATTTAAACTACATGCCCATTCTAAAGTGTAGATAATTCTGTATGGTTAGATTTCGCACGGTAATTGGAAAATCTGATTCTTTGCAAACTACAGATGTCATTTGTCAAGCATATTGATTTGTGCTTAGTAGGTGCATAGCAAAATGACGTCGACAGTTTGCGGTTGTTCTAATTCCTCATAAATGTAAATGATGTTTCTTGGATGTTCTAATTAGAATATGACATAAATTGCTGAAAGTTACATAATTGTTTCAAATATAAGGAATTTGAAAATTTATTTATTTTATTTTTCTTGGTGAAAAAGCTTTGTAAAACGCCCTTAAAATTTGAAAATCGAAACTCTGTCAGTTTTAAAATGTCAGATTTCTAAATTCTTTTCTGATTCTACGATTTTACGTTATTAATTATTGTCTGCACACGCATTCATTTGATGAAAAAAAAATTAAAATAGTATCTGAGACTCTATCAATGTTTGTGTATTTTGCATAAGTTTGGAATTTTAAAATTAACAACAATTATAGCCCTTTCATTCTTCCCTTTTTTTTTTTTGGAGCGTGTTCGATCATAATAACGTTTAAATTTTCAACTCGATGTGAAATTCAACTATATCCTCGTTGAAATTACTTCTTCTTGAACTTCATTACACAATACTATGGTTCAACTGTAACCGGAAACACAGTTCAAATTTACATTTTCTTATGGTTTCAGAAAATTTGCTTTGGATTATGATTCAATGCAGAGATTTCTATTAGAATGTAATGTTTCTTACATAACATTCGACTTTTTTTTTAATTATTTATTTTTAAATAACAACAACAAAAAGAACTCTACCAATGAGGAATGTGAATGTATAAATAACACAAAGAAGAAAAAAAATTAATTTCACTTCCGCTACCAAATCAAACATCAAAATCTATTTTTAACTCTTTACTTCTTAAGTTGTTTTATTTCTTCAGTTGCTTTATTACTTTTACCACAAAAATGTTGCTGTTACAGGGTTATATAAATTTCTCACGGTTTTTGAGGTATCGTGAGATTGGCTGAATTGGCTTTTTTTTGGTAGTATTCTTTTTCGATTATGAGCCAATAATGGACCTCTCCTGTATTACAAAGCGTTGATTAAATACAACTTTTAATATAGCTTTTGGCAAGGAAAGTCATGGAATGGGGGATTTATTTTCCTTGGTCCATCCTTATTGATATTATTTTGCAAAATTTATTATTTCATTTAGAAAGTCATTTTTTTTAAATTTTTTTTTATTTTTATTTTTTTTATTTTTTTTTTTTATAACCGTCGTTGAACAGCCGACCCAACTTAATGGGTTTACGGCTACTAATGTTCAACTCCGTAGCCTTGTAATTTTGAACCCAATCCAGAAGACAAGGGAACTCCTGGATCGAGTATTGGGAGAAATTTGCCTTCGTGGAGGACTTTTTGATGGAGCTAACCCGTATTTGCGTTACATGGAGAGGAAGACCACGAGAACCTCCCACGGTTAGCCTGACGGCAAGGGGGCTCTAACCCATGATCCGTCTACCACTGAGGATATTTCACGTCAGCACTGTGGTCAGTGCAAGCCGGATGCGGAATTCGTATCGACTGTGATTCGAACCCGGTTCGCCTCATTGGAAGGCGAACGCTCTATCCCCTGAGCCATCGCGGCTCTTAGAAAGTCATTTAAAGAAAATATTCTTCCAAATTTCTATCTCCAGCCTACAATTACTAGTGAATAAAAGTTTAATTATGATTATGATCCTATTTCCCGCCCCCCCCTCCAAATTCTACTATCGTTTTCATGATCCTGTAATCTACTACAATTAGCCATCTACACCCCCATCTTTCCATTTTAAGAAAGCAAACCGCTTTTTTTATATTATATTATTTTTTGCTATATTTAAGCTAGACCAGAAGATCAATGAAGTCGCAATTCCCTGAACAACGAGTAGTGTGCTTTTCTTTATATTTCACGTCATTAATTTAATTTATGCCTTTCAGTCTCTAGTTGTATTGATTATGTTTACAAAATAAAAATAACAGATATGGTTAGAAACTAAAACTTTTCATTTTCAAAAAAAAGTTCAACTAAAAATTATGTAAAAATTATAAACTAAATCAAATTATATCAATAGAAATAGATAAGTTTAGATTAATAAAGGCAATTTAAAAAAATTGTATTTATGAGGTTACTCAAGAACTTTAAATTAAACAGCTGTAAAAGTATTTTAAAAAAAAAAAAAAATAAAAAAAAAACTGAAATTTATGTATCGTATATTTTTAATGTATCTAAAGTCTAAAGTTGGTGTAGTTAATAAAGCTACCAAGAAGAAAATAGTTACAGCAACTATTTTATATAAGTTAATTCATTCAATTTTTTAGAGAATCAATTTTGATTTAAGGAAGGTAGAAAAATAATTTACTGTAATTAAAAAAGCAAACTTATCTATAATTAAAATTCCAACTATAATTGAAAAAAAAATAATTACTTACTATAATATGCATTTTAAAATTATGTTTCGTACCAAATATTTAAACCGTGGCAAAATAAGTGTAATTTGAATTTAAAGATAATGATTTTTTTTTCACATTTAGCAAAATAGTTGACAATTAATCACAAATAGAAATTAAAATTAATTGTTGAATTTAAATTGTAGAATGTATTTTTACGGCATGTACTTTTATGGTATGTGCTTTTATGTTATATAATTTAAATTTAATTTAGCATGTTTCTCATTACGTTATATAATTGAAATTTAAAATATATACAACTATTATAAATATTTATAAAAATTAAATAATTTTCATTTTTAATTCTCTTAAAAAATATTGAACATTTTGAAAACATATTATAAGTTGCGAAATACTTTGATGACTATTTTTTAAATGACATTAATTTTAATTCACTTGCGATTAATTTTTCTACATCTTCTTATTCTTTTCGTTTATTTTTACGTTGGTAGATGGCAGCTGTAAAAGTTTCTATTCTTAAAATTTAAGTGTTTCTCAATAATAAAGAGCAGACGGTAAAAAATTGTTTAATAAATTAAATTACTTATTTGTATTTTTTCTTGTTTTTATTTTAATAATTTGAATTATATTAATTTTATAATTTTGGATTTACGTAAGCAAACGTTACGAGATTGGTTTTATTATTTCCTGTAGAATTTATATTTAATCGTGCTGCCATCTATTCTTTAAATGATTGATAGAACAAAAGATTAACATTTTATTAAAAGTTCTACTTTTATGTATAAAAATCTCACCAATATTCGATTGTATCGTAAACAATAAATTCGATTCCAAATCTTTCGCAGCTTACAATTAAACTATTTCTTTGTAATTATAAGTTTGTGTCCAAGCAATTTGTTTTTAATTCAATAGTATAATCTATTAAAAAATTAAACAATAACACAGGGTAAAAAGTTTATAGAACAAAGATGTTTGTAATTATTATTTCGAAACAACAACACAATTACCTCAATTCACCAACAATTTCGTAAATAAATAAATGTAACTGTTCCCACATTGTATAGTCAGTATTAATTCGTTTCCGATTCGAAATATAAAAGAAGTAATAAAATTTTTTCGAATTAAGTCGTTATCAATCGTTCAATTTGAATCATATCTGTCAAACATCTTTATAGAAAGGTAGTAATTTTATTAGGTGATTCAGAATCACATTTGAAATTAGACTACCAGATTCGATATTTGATATTATAAATTTATTGCTTGCAACAAACATTTACTTTAGGTATCTGCTAGTAAAAATTGATAACAGTCATTTCAAGAAAATGTTATACTATTTGAGATATTACATTGAAGAATTATAGCGCACAATGGTTTCAGGTTCATCTAAAGTGATTCAATTGAAAATGGCATAAATTGTGGCAAGTCAAAATCATTGCAAAATAAATAAATAAATAAATAAATAAAAAAAAAAAAAAACGAAATTTAAGTGTACTTTATTTCATAACCGTCATTGAACACCAAATCCAATTTTGAACATACGACTACCTATGTTCAACTCCGTAACCTTGTAATTTTGAACCCAATCTAGAAGACAAGTGAATTCTAGAGAAATCTAGAGAAATTTTGCCTTCGTGGGGGACTTTTTTATGGAACTAACCCGCATTTGCGTCACATGGTGGTAAACCACGAAAAACTCCCACGGACAGTTTGACGGCAGGGAGACTCTACTCCATGATTCGTCATATTAGGATATTTTACGTCAGCACTGTGGTCGGTGGGAGCCGGGTGCGGAATTCGGATCGACCAGCCATCGCTGAGATTCGAACACCGTTCACCTCATTGGTAAGCGAAAGCTCTATCCCCTGATCCACCACGGCTCAAGTGTACTTTATTGTCGTGCAACTCGGATATAATTAAATAAGGCCAACCCTCTCATGGGGTTTGAGTTCGTATCGCAGACTTCCTATTGCAAACTTAGTTATAAAAAATGCCAAAAATGAAATGCATTTTTATTTCAAAACAAAATGATATTATATCAAATCAGAGATAAACCAATTTGGAGAAGGATAATAAATAACAAAAAAAGGTACCCGAAGTCTTCTTTGCAAAGCAAGTTTTGTAAAAATTTTTGCAAAGCAAGTTTTAAAATTTTTGTATACAATTCATTTTTTAGGTTAAGAAATGATAGAGTATAAAATTTTGTGTCTTTTTCGTTTTCGTTCGGATGACGTGTTTTTTTGATTTATAAATTTGGGAGAAAGAAATCGTATAAAAAAAGTAAATTTGCTATAACAAATACAATTGGGGGAACAAAGAAATTTTTAAAAATTTAATCAATATCTTTATGATCTAATTTAGTAAATAAATTATCATCTTCAGGGTGGGGGGTGGCACGTGATAGGCTTAGTTAAGTACTAGGAGTGAAACTTAACAACTTTTTACAGCGAACAGAGTTTTCATACTGCGAGGAGAAAAGAACGAAACAATGTATTCAAGTAAAAAATTGTAGTTTTTGACAATATCAAACTTTAATAATAACTACAAAACAGATAAAAATTTTCTGTATTATTTCATCGTCTAAAAAATACATAAATTAATTCATTGAATTATTAATATTACAGAAATTGATTAATAAGTGACATTCCGGTTATGTTCTTAGTGCGTCTGTCGGAAAGTAATTACAGAATTGTATATCTTTGAATGGTTTTCCTAATATAAAGATGCGAATCTAAGTTTTTTAAATATATATATATATATACATATCTCTTTGTATATATAGATATACAAAGAGATTTGGTTAAAAAGAGAGAAACGCAAATTTGTATCAAAGACAGCATTGATCTAGGAATGTTACTTGTAAAGGTTGCATATTTTAATTAATTGCCTCAAAAACCATTAACCATTCATTAAAATTGAATTTATGAATAGCATCATTTTGTTTTCTAAGGCTAATGAAATTAAGCTTGGTAAATTTTCATTTCGATTAGTTAAGCTTATAAAGGCGTTTATTTTTTAAACTAACAATGCAAAGCCAGTCGCATTAGCCATAAAGAATAGAGAGATTTCGCGGTTTGACATATTCTGTAGGTATCCATATCCCGTACTTAAGTTACAAAGTACAATAACTGCGCATGTGCCCGTGTTTGGGAAGGGCGCAGGATTCGTGTTAAAATAGCAATAAAATAGTTAGCGAGCATACGCAGTTTCTTCAAAACTTACAATCGGGAGTATAACACGTAAAACTGTCTAATATATATATATATATATATTCATTTTCTAATATTAGGTCTATGCCTTTTAGTTTTGTGAATAATAGTGTAGAGTTGATTAATACTGATTTTTTAAAATATTTAATACTTTATATTTTTAACCCACACAAAGAAGGGATATTCAGCTACTGTACAGTAAATACCAAATTGGACATTTTCCTCTAACGTTTCTTAGATTTTGTTGCGAGCACACGTGTAGAGTTTCGTTGAAAATCTTCATTTCATCGTGCTGAAAGGCGAGGTCATCTCTTAGAGATTATCCCAGGGGGATGGGCGCGGTCGTTGTCGCCAAAATTAAAGAGAATTGCCAAATTATAACATTCGGTTCCTAATAAAAGCTATTTAGATAGGAAAGCGTGTATTTGAGGTGGATGTTGTTATTTGCATGTTTGTTTCTAACGCTTCCGGGCTCAAATGTTAAATGTGAATGGCTTCGGGAACTACTCACTTGTTACATTCCAGTAAAATGACACATTTGAAAAACAAATGCGCATAATTTATAACGATTATGAATTTCCGAGGGTATTATATGAATGCAGTTTTTTGAATATAAAAGTTAGACAATTACGAAATTATTGAAGACTTCAGAGAAACAGCGTGGCTTGAGATGAATAATCACAAGAAAATTGAAGAGAAAAAATATTTCGAAATTAAAAATTTTTTTGCTTTATAGTAGAAATGGTAAAATGGTCGGTATGTTTTGAGCCCTCAGATACGATACTCTTCATTATGGTGCAGCTAAAATTTTTTTTTCGATAACTGAAAAATATAACCTCTTAAAAGTTGTATATAGACTAGTATATCACGTGTGAATTTTTTATTCGTCATCTTCAATTCCGGCAAAAACCTTACAACTTTTGAAATTTTTTAACAAACAACAATTTGTTGTGATTTTTTCAAATTTTAAAAATTTGTCTAGTAAAAACAAATTACCTCTCAAACTTTCTGTACTAAATATAATATTGCTTGTGATTTTTTTCAAATTGTTTCGATAAAAATTTCCTTTTCTGCAATGTTTTTGAATTTTGCAATTTTTACAATTATTTTCCGTATTGTTCCGTTACACAATTATTTTCCGTATTAATTATTCCGTTGCGTAGCAGATTACGTCACACAATAAAAATTTTAACGTCAGAAGAATATCAGCAAGACATTTAAGGAGGTACTGTAAGCATGAATCTTCAAGCAAGCAATGGATTTTTCTTTTTCTCAAAAGATGAACGCGCGTGCGCAAAGATTGTCTTTTCTTTTTGCAAGAGACTGCTCCTTACGCAATTCACTGTTGTTTAGTTTAGTGAATCAGTTCATTGTTAGACTTCCTGATGCACGACAAATGATTAGGTTAAATATGTCTTCAACTCATTTTAATCGTTGCCCAAGAAAATTTATAAGTAGTTTACTGCCAAACAAGAAGATGTGTTATGATATTACAATTGGATTCGCCTGAATAACAACGATCCATTAACGCAGAATAACAACAGACAATAAAAAGCAAAAGAAAGCTAAACTAAGGTAGAAGTTGATGAGAAACTGAAGGAAACTAGGTGTAGAACTTCATATCTATTTCTACATACGAAGAGAATCCTTGCTTTGATAAATTGAGAGCATGAAGATGCTTTTAAAATTGTACAATCACCGGAAAGAAATACCCACGTTTATGATTAAAGTCGACGCTTTTACGAAAGAGCTAGTACAACTTTTTATCATCGCTGTGTGACAACGAACATCGCAGAATTGAAAAAGAATGGAAAGTTCACTCAAAAGAGCGAGATTTTTTGCATGACTAACAAATTGTAATAGGAAATGGTAATAGGTTCTATTAAGTTCCAAATCTGTAAGCAATTAATTAAAAAGTTGGAATGATAAAAATTGGATCTAGCCTTAGGCGAAGCACATTCCAATTTAGAGAAAACAGACTAAATCAAATACTTTTAAAAAGAGGCAAAGAAGCAAATTTGGAATACTTCGAATTCGAAAATGTAAATAAAAGTCGACATTGAGCGCTCAAAAATTCACGTCACGAGTCATTAACGTCTAGCGAGCCCAGAGAATGACAACGTTTGAAGTAAATGTTTAGCGCGCTCAAAAATAGCCACCGATTCTTAAGACTCTGCAGACGTGAATGAAGAAGACTAAAGTGATTTGAAATAAAAAAAAGAATTTATGGTTGCTAACGAAACATGGAAAATTATAGAGAAAAAAGAAACAACTAGAGAAACCGTGGTAGCCGAGAGTGAAACAGAGAATGAATTCCTTGCCAGAGCAACATAAGCTATATTGTATAAATCAGACGGATCTTAAAATTTCGATAAAAAGAACATGTCAAAGGAGTCCTTTTTCCAGAATGCGATAAATCTATTGCTACACATTGTTTACATCTTGTGGATAAATTTAATCTCTCTAATGCCAAAATGTTGGCAACCCCTGCCACATCAGCTCCTCTGGACACTCGAGAATCTTTTTTTATTCATATGAATGAAGATTCTCTTGTCTCATCTTCTCATTACACCATCTCTCCATGTCCTGCCTTTCCCGGCTATTGTGTTTTTTCTACTCTTTTTTGTTTTTATCTAAATTTTTTTTTTATTTTCTATTTCATTCTTGGGGTATTGCGCGTTTTTTCTGTTTTATTTTTCTCCCTTATTTACGTTTTCTCATAAGCTTCTGTTCCATACCACTTTTTTTTTTCATTCACGTCATGCAAATCTTAAAAATGGGCATTTATTTTCTAGAAATTTTTTGAAGCCAATGAATACCATCAAATATACCGCGTTACATTTGGTTCTTTCTTGATCACTGTTTTGATCAGAATCCTATACTGAAAGAAGTAAACATCTGTAAATTATTATTTCAACAGGGTTCATGCTGTCCATAAAATAAAATAAAAATTAAAAAAAAAAAAAAAACCGCGCACCTATATTGAAATAAAGAAGTTATATTTAACTTTAAAATTAAAATTTTTAAAACTCAAAATTTTGTAAGCAGATGTTTGATGTTGTGTATTGAAATCGATTGTTTTATGCTGTGGTAAATAAGCACGTAATAAAATACATTTATCGTCTTTGATTTGCTACCACTATTACAATTTCTTAAGGACCTTACGAATTATGTTTAAAAGGAGACTACCGTATCAGACATATGCATGTAATGATGGTAAGAATCGTAAAATAGGTTTGTAATAAAAGGAATAAAGCAAAGACATTATAGTATCTATATTTGGTGATCGTATCTGTTGAACATGTTGAGAGACATGGATTTACAAAAATCCGTTAAAGAATTTACAAAAATCCGTTGAATCCGTTTAAGAATGTATAAAAACATAAGGATGCTATTTGCAAATTATCTTTATCTGAAGAAAGCCACGCAACCCACATATTTGGAAGAATGAAACGATTTTTTAAAAAATGAATCAAGCAATATTCTTAAACATACACATATTTCAATCTTTTTAAAATGTCACGTAACATTAAGTAATTTCCTTCAATTATATATAAAAAAAGAAATTTCGTGAATTATATAAAACCTTTGAATGCGCATTATAATCTTTTTCTCAATTTGCCCTACAACTCTGTATGTAATTAAAATAATTTAAACTTGGATTTAGTATAAAATCTTCATATTTATGAATTTAAAAACAACTTATAAAAATACAAATAATGTCTTATAAAAAAATTATGTGCTCAAACACTTAAATCTTGAAACATACCTTATAGAAATAATTTACAAATCGATTCAAATTTTATTTATTAAAGGAGATGAAAACGAAAGCAATCTTCGTTTTTTGGGCAGAAATCAACTGAAAACAAATCTGTTGCTTAGAAACTTCAAGATATTTTTTTTAATAAAATATTTAAAAAAGAAAAAAAAAGCCTTTCCGACCCTAAACTATCACAGCTTACACAAAAACGATGAAACTTGAACTATTAAGACTGAGTCCGAGAACGGGAAGATACATTCATTAAAATCAAAATTATTCAGAGTAGTCTGTGGTTTTTTTTTGCGCATTGTATGTAAAATAAAATATAAATCAATTTTAACTTTAAATAAACTAATTACATCTTATTTTTTTATACATCTTATTTATTTTTAATATTCAATTTCTTTTAACATTCAAAACGGTCCGTTTTTAATTTTGCAGCCTGTATAACTCAACTCAAAAAATTTTCAAAATATTAAAACTCCAGAGTAAACATTCCAAAATATTCCATGCTGGTGTAAATTTGCAATATTCGTTATCATTTCACCTGCCCGTTCTGGCTTATTGAAGGCAATTAGCAATCTGTACATAATATGGTCGTAATTTTGGTGATTGAAAAAAGAATACATTACGTCTTTATACAGCAAAATAAAGCTGATCGAACCCAGTCCTAACTGTTGACGCACATTGATGCTTTTCCTTTAAAACCATAAAAGAATAATATAGCTAAATTTCGCATTCAGAAATAAATATAAACGTAATATTACGTAACACTGTTCGACAGTGTAGCAGTACAATGTGTAAAAAAGTAACTTGTATCAAAAAATAAGATGAATAATTTCTTTTTTAAAAAATAAAAGAAACTGTAAATTTTAAAGTTACCTCTAATTTCTATTTAAAAAAAAATACAATATACCATTATATTTGTTATATAAACTAGCATCACAATCGACCGGATAGCGATCACGGAAATTAAAAGCCTACGCAGCAGTTTTTCTCCTGTTCATCAACAAGTTAAGTTTCCTTAACAAGTGACAAATAGCAAGCCAACAATACCATTCTGTCTTCGCGTGTAATTAAGGTATACATTACAGAAAACAAATTACTCTGATAGAAAAAGTTTTATAAAGGTTTCGACTACACTATTTTGCTAGCAACGGACATCTATTGACTGTTAACTAATTTGTTTTCGTTAGATATAACCTTTAAAGCAACGTGGAACTCTCGATGAACGAGAATAAGGCCACCGAAGACGAATATTTTCAACTTAAGCATGCGAGAATTTTTTAGGTTGTTGTTTACTGCGTCTTGGCAATACCTTTGAAGGAAAAATAAGGTCATTTATTAAAAAGTAATCATAAAATATCATCTTTACCACGTTTAAAAAATAAAATCCTCACAATAATTACTTCTTCAAGTTGATTCTGCATAGATCCATTTTTTTAAAAAAACATCAAAAAGTAATCTAGTGATAAATTAGCTTTTACTAATAATTTATAAATTCCCATATGGAGAAATTATTTAATAATTAAATTAATTCATTGTTAGGCAATGTTCTGTCTTTCTGTCTATTGACAAAAAATGTTAAAGTTGAGACTTGACTATCCCGTTTTTATTGAATACTGGTAACAAAAATTCAGTTACTGGTATTCAGTTACTGTCAACATAGCATTATAATAATCTCAAAATAATTACGTAAAGGAGCATATATCTTTAGTTGAAATTCCTTACCATGATTACATATTTATATGGACACAGGTGGGGTAAAGCAGGTCTCAATGCAAGTCATTCGAAAATTATATTTATTATATCATTTCATACTGGTAGGTTAACATTCCAATCACGCAAAATCGAATTGATTTACTATTTAATGTTAGGGATTATAATAGGGGAAATCTTACAAGTAATTTCTATAACGTGTCTTACAAGGGATATTCTAACAATTATGATAGGCTGGAATGCTTTGTGAGAAGTTTCTCACGGGATTTCATATTTCTTTAAGGGAAAAACGTATCTGGATGATTATAACATTCTTTAATCTAAAATTATAACTGAAATGCCGGAAGGAAATTATATTACTAACTATGATAATAGGTTTCATTTTGAACTATGAGTTAAAAAAAAGAATATAAAGAAATAAATAACATAAAAAGTTTTGTTAAATCTTTTTGTGTTAAATATTCTGTTAAAGCGTTTATATGTAAATAATACTCAAATAAAATATTTGTGTTAGGAGTTAAAAACTAATACTTAAGAGGCGAAAAAACAAAAACCGTTATTGAAATCTGTTGAATTCTCGAAAGCCGACATTGAGGAAAACATAAAAACTAGTTTGATTGTTGAAACTGGAAAATGTCTTTAATGTTCTTTTATTATTCTTTTATATTAATGAGATAAATACGAATGCATCTCTTCTTTCAAACAAAAATCAATCGACTTTCCAAAATCAAGGTGTGTAACACTAATTATTCTTATTGATCTTCAAATTCTCAGTAGAATGACAAAATACATACACGGTCCAACGAAAAATTTGGCAAAGACTACAAAATAACTGTAACCTTCATTTTTTTAATATCTCCATTGCCATATATAAAAAAAATAATAATGGCTTCATTTATTCGTCAAGCAATCTTTGTCAGGATTGGTCTTTCGAAGTCGACACATCGTCCATCTTCTCCTATACGCTTTCACACCTCGCAGATAGTTTTTAATGAAAGAAATTCCTTTCTAACAGGGACATATTGTTCTTCAGTACATGTTGTGTACGATGGGGAATAATGAAATAGACAGAGAAGTGTCCCATAGCACGTAGGTTGAAGTTATCTGTTTGAACTTGAAGTTTTCTATTTTAGTTGATATGATGGATTAGGAAGCTTACTTCATCTTCGCGGTATGAAAACATCAATTATAAATAATATTCCAATATAGTATTTTAGTTTCAGATTAAACTTAAACTAAACTTTTTGGCTGCTTCTAAGACATCTGATTCTAAAACCTTTCGTCCGCTTCTGAACTTTTTGCCTACTACATTTGTGAATCACTAAAAATTTGCTTTTTGGAAATTAATGATTTTTTTCATCATGATTTTTTATTATGAAAAAAATCACAATTTTTTATTTTTTAAAAAATATTAAGAAATATCTTGCGAAATCGGAAAATAATGTATCTCTAAACTATATATTCTCCTAAGGCTTTCAGTCTAATATATCGGACTATACCAAATACAATATTATCACTTAAGAAATAATATTTTAAGATTTTTTTTCATCATCCTGGTACGTCTTTACAAAGTGAATGAAAATCCATGTAAATGAAGTAGGATGTTTATATGCGTGAGTAACTTATACAAATTCGAAATTCTTAACCAATAAGCACACAAAAGTCACAGTGGACCTAACTGTCTACTTTAAAACTCGCTCAGACAGCTGGTTTGCGTGTCCCAATCCAAAGAAAATTTTTATAGAATCTGATAATTATTTTATAAGAGTAATTTACTAGCTTGCTTCTCTAGTAAATTAATAAACAGTTTTATCGTATTTTTTATGAATTATTTATTTTTGGTTTGCATAAATTAGGTTATCACAGGTAAAATCAATGTTAATAATTTTACGGCGTAGGGCAATGATGCCACTGAATAAAATTCTAGATTCCACCTAAAATTCCTCATTTTACACATTAATTTAGTATTTTCTAGCAAATTCTATTGAGTTGGTTTTATTCCTGGCTCTGGAGCAGTCTAGGTGGTATATAGGCAGTCTAGCTCTATCCCTTGACCCTTCACGGCTCAATCCATATGGTTAGTTTTATTCTCGGCCCTGAAGCAGTTCATGTGGTTAGATTTATTTCCGGCTTTAGAGCAATACGATATACGATACGATAGAGCAATATAGTGGTCAGTATCATTCGCGCTCTGGGGCAATCCGTGTAGTTTTACGAGATACCAACAGAGTTCTGTGGAGGTCAATGCTAATATCTGGCAACGATAACGTTTATATTCTGCGGACATTTATCCGTTCACGATGAATTTGTAGATGCACTGAGTGTCTAATTTTAATTTATAAACAAGTCTCATGCCTTATGTGAATTTAAAATAAGTTATAAGCAATAATTTTTCCGCAAAAATGATTTTTGACAAAATATATACATATTTTTTTTAACAGCTGGCACTGAACTTATCGTTCTTCGCCACGGAAGTGTTGCTCATTTTGTGTTGTCTGGTTAGCATCCTGCGAACGAAGTCACAGTGCCGAGCAACATTACCCACGCCACAGATACACAACAGAGGACAACACAGAGAGAGAATCCCTGAGCGGGATTCAAACCTCAGCCATTATTTTCGCAATCAGGCAAGCTAACCACTCGGTCTCCTGGCTGGCTTTTCGAGAAACTGTAAGCTGGTTTGCTAATAGCTTAATACAAAGGTAATTTGAAATCACTACTGGATTAACTTTTACGAACTCGAATCTTTCATATCCACATAAAAATGCTCAAATTTTAAACTTCGATAAGTTTCATAAAATTTTTAACTGATACAAAATGTCGAAATACAATACAAATACTATGAATATTAATACAGATATTGTTAAAAAAAAGAGATATTGGAGAGTGATCATGCCGTCTAAATACTCAAATACAATACTCAAGTCACTAACAGGTCAAAAATGTTTTTGATAAACGTTTAGATAGATGTAAAAAATTCCATCATATTTGCTATTACAAAGGAAACATTTTCTTTCGGAGGTTTATTTACGGTTTTCGAAATTATAGTGCATTAATGTAAAGAAGCAAAACAAACGCCCACGTAGCGTAATCTAACGGACCAATAACAATTATTGATGCATGAAACCAATAATAATTATTTTTTATACATCATTAAATTAAAGAAAAAATGTAATAACTGTTATAAATTGAAAGCATAAATCTAGTAAAAATTTACGAAATGTAGAAAAATGGATCTTTGGTACGTGAAGTAATTTTCAGATATTTAATTTTTTTTTATTGTATTTTTTGTTTTACTAACTAGTCCCCTTTACCCGCTAGCTGACCTATTGTCACGAATTCATCGATTTAACGTTCATAAAATTTATAATTATATATTTTAATCGGTCATCTAATTTGATCATATTAAACTTTAAAATTGTGTAACATCGCATTGTTTTTAAAAGAATTTTCATTTCTAGAATTATGATCATTAATTATTTTCCAGAAGGAAAAAAAAAAGTATTTATTTGCTTAGATATATTATTTTTTACATACTTCGAGCTCATAACATACAAAGAATATTACGATATATAATTACTAAAAATATGTCTACAACTAGTAGCTTGACAGCTTCCTGAACCGTGTTTAATTTTTTTCTCAGAAAAAACGAACAAACATTACTCCAAGTTTTTCTAATTAACAATAAAACACAATCCCCCTATAAAAATGGATTTATCACACCGGAACATACGTTCGTATACATTATAAAAATTTATATGTTAATGAGCTTAGAGCTATTAAAGATCAAGCCATCAAGTTCATCAATATATTGATTAGCAACAAAAACTATTCTCAGTATGCGGACATTAATAAAATGAATTGTTTACGCTGTTTCCAAGAGCTGCTATGTCCCCAAAGTAACTCTTTTCTCATAAATCATGTTGAACTATTAATTTGTTTTTATTGAACTATAAGAGAAAAAGCATTTACCGGCCATATTTGTTCAACGTGTTAATGGTTATCGTGTATTTTAGTTCTTTTCAGAAATGGTATTTATTAATGTTTAGGGGGTAATGTACAAAATAAAAGAATTTAAAAAAAAATTTAAACAGTTGAAAGTATTAAGCTTTGATATTTTCAGAAAGTGCTGGTTCATCTAAATTTTTTTCAGAACAGGCATTTAATATTATTGGCCAATAGTAAAGCAAATGACGAATTTTAACACTACTAAAAATTTTTTTGAAGTGAAACTTCTTATGCGACTTCCAACAAGGTTGCGTTAAACGTTTAACGCTACCGTTGTCATGGAAATTAGATTTCTCTTTACGTTCGTTGAGCGCACGAGGTAAGAGAAAAATATAGTAGGTAATATTGGCGTTAAAGAAAACAAAGCGATATTTTTTTTAAATTCGCCAAGAATACCTTACTGAAATTTAGAACATTTAGAAATAAGCTGATTTTTTTATTACAATTTTTTTTTTTTTTAAAATATATTTTATTATCAATATTTTTTAACTAAGGGAAAAATTTTTAAATGAAACAAAGTATTGTATTTAAAAAGCTAATAAGTATATATTTTTTTATTAAATACAATAAAAAAAATACTTTGATGCACATAGTTACTCTGCTTTAGATACTTATTTTTCTATGTTATTTTTATTTTCGCCGGTTTTTATTTTATAAGTGAAACTTCTAATGCGACTTCCAACAAGGTTGCGTTAAACGTCTAACGCTACCATGTTGGGGGTATGAAAACACTGTTGCGTTAAACGTTCAACACTCCTGGGGAGGGGAAATAGAAAGAGACAGAGCGAGAGTGAATGCGTAGCACTCGAACGCATGCGCGTAGAAAATGATAATTAAAAGATGCGATCAATTGTGAATTGTAAGCAATGTTAATAAAGTTTGTCTTAAAGAAACAATATGATTTCACTAAAAACCAATTTCTACCCCTTCCTATTTTCATTTCCACATTACGAAGTTTCACTTCTTTCGCGCGGAGGGACTCCACGCACTATTTTTTTTATGAGTTTTTTTTTTTTTTTAGTCCATTGATCACCTAATATTTAAAATTATTTTCCTCTTAATGATCAGATCAGACTAAAACTCAAATGACAAACTTCAATTCTTCTCCCTATAAAATATTGTGTTATTTGCTCTTTTTTTCCTGTTTCATTGAGTTCGTTAATTTTGAGAGAGCCGGGAGAGAGTTCTAACTAGCTATTTGGCGAAATTTTATCGTTTCCCCCCCCTTTTTGACAACATAGAAATTAAATTAAGTAGAAACCATGAATCGAAAATAATTCGATCTCGATTGACGGATCATGTGACTTAATCACTTTTGAGATTGATAATAAACGAAGGTGACTTAGTTGCATGAAACAAATAGATTAAGTGATGTTTTTTCTCATTACGCTTTAATCAAAATTAACAAAAAGTAATAAAATGTGGCAATTGGAAGAAAATTTATCAAAAGATCTCTGTGCAAAATTTATTTTCCAAGAGAAATTTAGCAATTTTTGTATTTAAAATATTAAATTATCAGCGATTTTTCTTATTTCATACTCGTAATTCTTCTTAGTTTCAGTGATTCTTTTAATTAAGCTAGAATTTTGAAATTCGAAGAACATTATCTAAGATTTTGAAATGATTTGCTTGCATTTAAAGCAAGATTTTTACTAAAGGAATAAGTTTTGAATCCTTGTTCCATTTTGAATAACAGTGATTTTGATTATAATCATAAAAAAAAACTAAAGTGAATTTACCATGCCTTGTTTTTTAATTTAGCTAAAAAATTATACAGCAGTAAAATTTTGCATATTAATATAATAAAAAAGTCTTATTTCCATTCAACTCAGAACATTTTCTCAACCTCTAATATTCAAAATAAAGCAAACTTTAATCTTTCGGAATTTCAAGTTTTTCAAGTATATTAGTAACACTATTTCTAAAATCATGATTATGGTCATTCAAAATTTGCTGGTAATTTTAAACATCAGTTTTCAGAGCAATTGTAGTTGGAGAAAATTTTTACTTCCTCAAAACATAAGAAAAACATTTTGTATATATTGATATAAAGATAACACAATTAAAATTCTTATTATGAAAATTTCAGATTGATTTACTTAAGTAAAATTTTGAAAATACCGTGATTTATCTTGAAATGAATACCATTCCTAAATAGTTTATATTAAAATGAATTTAAATATGATTTACGTTCGCAGTGAATATTTTGTACGAAACTTCTAAATCATTATATGTCAAAATTTGACAAAATTTTTTAAAACAACTCAATTTTCTTTAAAATCCAGTAACTAATTTTTAATAACATTTTGTTTTCAAATAAATTGTAATAATAAATTTAAAGTACTTTGCATTTAGAATGTTGATTATTTCATAACATTAGACCTTTTTAATACATTGAGTTATCCATAAATAATGCTAAAATGAGGACGCTGTGGAAATTGGAGAAAACAATCCAGTCGTAAACATTGAACAATATTCACAAATATCGGATGCTTGTCCATATGGATGCTAGCATACCAATGAAAAAGCCTGTAAATTGGACTTTATGATTATTCTAAAGTTTCTGCGCCGAACTTTTTAATTAAATAGCGTAATATTATTATTTTTTTTAAATAAGTTAACCTATACTGAAGTAATTGTCTGAGTTGAAATCCTGTTTTAAATGATTGAGTTGAAACATAAAAATTAAAATCTTCCAACTTGTAAAAAAAGTATCTTCCAACTGACAAAAAAAGTACGTTGATATTATCAGAATTCGGTAATATTTACTATGTTTTTGACTCTATGGATACAGCGATTTTTACCAAAGTGTTCTGGTAATGATTTTGGTAAGTGATAAAAGGGAAACTATTTATTAACAGAAAATTTAGGTAAATTTGACAAAATTTGGTAGTTTTATCATGATACTTTAAAGCGGCGCTAAAAATATTTTATTCGCTTATATTTACTTTTCACTTTTGTATTTTAAGCTAAATGTTTGGTAATTAGAACTATTCTGAAAATTCGAATGTCTGGTAAACCGTTTCCATACGAACGAAAAAATTTCTACCAAATGGATTAAATACAGTATATTTTGGTTTTGTTAATCAGAATTATGGCTGCTTTATTTTTTAGCAAAAATGTCATCACCACACAATACGATAATTTCACCAGTATTTTCTCACCGTGAATAATCTTAAGATCAAATAAGGGTTATACTAACCTATCCATTTCGCAATACAATATAAAGTTATGGTGCGGTAAAATGTTGCATTTATAAATGCACTTAAGCATTTTAAACTCAGCACGGCAATTGCCGAAATGGATAAATCTAAACTTTGGAAGAGAAAGAATTAAATTTTGAAACCCTAATAAAAATTCTAAGCCTATTTTTACTATTTTTTTTTTCGTGTTTAATACTAAGAAGTTATACAGAAAAACAACATTGTGTTAGCTAAATATAGCACTTGTCAAGTTAGTTAAAATCAGAAATTTAAAACTGGAAGTGAAAAAATACAATTTAGAAAGCTTCACTTGAAAAGCCATCTCATTTTTTTTCATGAAATTGAAGTATTAATGTAAATGAAGAGTACCATTTTTAAGTATTCCACACACTTCTGCGCAATTCATATTAAAAAGTATTACACACAACTTACTCCTGTTTAAAAAAGCAATTTTTTTAACAGAAATATTGCTGTAAAAAAATTGATTAATACTTCAGAATTGATCAATTTTTTTACAGCAATAGTAAGTCAAACAAATAATTCAGCGATAAGGAATAGTTTTTTGCATGTTAATTTATATATAACTACAAAATAATTCTCATTTAAAAAACACATAACAAAAAAACATCAAATTTATTTACATTTTTTTCCATTATTTCGACATACAATAAACACAATGTTTTATAAAATATCTACAATGAGGATTTTTTATCATTTAGAATATGTGACAAATAATACATAGATTACATACATCTTTGTTCGATATGCATCGTTAATACTTAAATCTTTGTGCCAAATAAGACATCAAATTAAGGAATACAGAAAATGAAAAATCTTCAATAAAAAAAATCCAAAAATAAACATAATCTTTTTAAGTAAGAGCTTCACAAATGAAAAACAATTTCACTCATAAGAGACATATAAAATTGAAAGCTATCTCGGTTTTTATCATGACTTTTTTTTTTTTTTTGCAGTTTAAAAAGCTTTATACTCATTTTTTAAAAATCATTATTATGTAATATACCTTAGCATTAATTTCAAAAAATACATTTCTCTATAGTAATTTGATGGTTTTGGTCATCAATGTTGTACAGGCTTATACTAATTATTATTGTCTTTTTTCAAACTATTAATTAATCTACCAATATTTTGGTTTGCATTAATGCTGGATAACTTTATTTTGATTATAGTTATGATATTAAACAGAATAAAAACATTTCACATGACAGATTTTATTTATTCATAGAAATAAGCTTTTTCATCAGTGTTGACCAAAATATTCAGGTTTTTTATTGAAAATCAATGTTTGACATGTTCACTTCGGCAATTGTTGTTTTCTAAATGAAGGAATAAATAAATTATTAAACGCTTGTTGTATAATAACTTTTTTTGTACTATATTTCATTTTATGTTGCTCGAAACAGTAATACTTTTTAAAAGAAAAAAAAACTTTATTTACGAAGTAAATTTCCGCCATTTTTTGTGTTCTTTTACGAGGGTGCTATTGCATAATTTATTTAAATGAGTAACTAAACTAAAATAATAAACTAAAATAATTTTTTTTTCAATGTTATCCAAAACTAAAACGAGTCTTTTTCGACCAAAAAACCGTCATAGCTAATATTGAAATTCAGAGTATGGCATCCTATACTGAATTTAATGACACTCTTGCAATGAAATCTATGCTCGGATAAGACAATTTTTAAATGAACAGTAATACCACGAAAGCCAGCATTCAAATAAACAAATATTTATGTTTTTTTCCAATTTATTTGATAAAATTATTTGTTAATATTTATTGATATATGCAATCAATTTTAATTAAATTGATAGCATATAAATTTTTACATCAGAACCATTTATTATCTAAAAATAATCACAAGTGGAAAAAAAATAAATAGAAAAATCAAGTAACACATAACTCACAAGAATCAACAAACTCTCATTCCCAAGTTAAAATTCTTAATGATCCCATCAATTCATTTTGATGGTTTATGTTGGTTTCAGAGCGATTCATGATGGTCCAACATCTTTTGATGGTCACCACCATCCAACATTTCCCGTTAAGCATTCATAGTTTTTAATATGCCAGCAAACTTCCATCATTCCATGATGGAAAATGCTACTTTAATACTATGACAATCCATCTCAATAGTATGCTAACCATCAAGAAAAGTTTGATTCTCATGGACGAACAATCCACGATGATCCGTGATGGTTCTAATTTACATTTCCATGATGGTTTAATGGGAATTCTTGTTGATTCTCAGGAATATACAAGCAAAACAATTTCGTTTTTTTTTATGTTGGCCCATCATAAATCAGTCATTCTTACATTGGGATGATGGTTGTTCATGATCGTTCCAACATTTGATTTCTAAGAAACTATGATGGAAATTTCTGATGGTTTAAGATGAACAAACCATCAAAATAAGTTACTGTTCTTACGTTGGACCATCACAAATCAGTTCGGACCATCACACCAATTCCTACATTGGTGTGATGGTTATTTATGTTGGCTACTATCAAAAATATAATAGTTCATGATGGAATTATTGATGGTTACCATCAAGATCATGTTGGTACATCAACGGAAAACCATCAAAAATTTTGACTTGGATTGACTTTTAAACTTCTATGACTTAATATTTGTTTTACTTTTTTCACTTTTGGCGATTCTCAATCGTTAGTGCACTGAAACTAATTTTAACAGAGGTTAGTGTTTGGAATGCAATACTTTCTTCTTTACTTCAATTTGCTACTTTGAATGTTTTGATATAACTCATTTCATAAATTTTCAATGGGATAAATATTAGAATTTTGTGTGTGTGGGGGGGCGAATATAACTGATATAGAACGTTGTGCAATAGTTATCATTGAATTCCAGCTATTGTGGTAGGACACAACCAAAAAGCAATCGAAATGCGTGTGAAGGTTGTGAGAAAACGAGAGTGAGAAAACAGATTCTTTCGATTGGCTGTATATTGACTGAAGTACCAGTATGGATGGTGTTTAAAAAATTTGCATTGTTGCATTTTTAAGTTGTCTCGCATTTCAGTTTATTATTTTTAGTTAGATGTGAGTAAATATTCTATTATGTTTTATGTACTATTTTTTTCGACATAAAATTATCTATAAATAAAGTATGGGTGAATTTATATTAGTTCAACTTTTAATATTGTGAAATGGCGATTGCAACAGGGTTAGTTCCTAATATGCGAGGCAACACGGTGCATTAATAATATATTTAACTTTCCATTACGACTCCGCTGAAAAGACCGCACTGAACGATGCAACGTGCCGTGTATCGTGCGCATTGCATATCAATGAGTTGATGTTTCTATTTTCTTGTTTAAGCGTTACATGACAACGTATTTAGAGATTTTGCAAACTATATAAATGAATATGTAATTTGGAATAATTCAAAAAGTTCTTACTAGCTTAATTCAGTACGATGAATTTTAAAACAAACATACAAATTTCTTGCCTGTGTGTGAGAGCGCTGACTAAATAGGGTGCTCGTAATGAAATGGTTAAAATCGTTGTTTCTTATTGTGAAATGTCCCTTTTTTATTTCTAATGGGGTAGAATTGGTGCAAATTATCATTTTTTTCATGTAATGCCAGCAATATAGGCCTTGGACAAGTTTTGGTAATGTAAATCAAATAAATTTTAATTATAAGAGTTTGAGTGTCGAAGACGACAATATTGTGCGATTAAAATTCAAATGGAAAAAAAAAAACTTCACAGGAAAGAAAAAAAAAAGAAAAGGTCAAATATGCTTTAATTTTTGAGTAATCTTTAAGATAATTTGTACTTGCGTATTTATTATATTTTAGTAGCATCTAGGCAAAAATCCATATTAGGGAACCTTTTCTTGATTTTTTAGCCAGTTCTCTTAATATTTTTTCAAAGGTCACTGCGGTGCTTTTGAATTTCAAAAATGTGATCATTACTAAAGATTTACACCGGTCAAATTTACATTAGATATAATAATAATAAATATAACAATTACTATGTTTTAATCGTAATTTTTTTTAAAAAAAAAGAATATCTCTTTTTAGGAGCCTTTTACCTTAAATTCATTAAATATAAGGAAATCAAAAATTTGACAAAGTTTTCAAGAGAAATCTTCAGCTTTGTGTGATCATTAATTAACGTAGCTCTTAATAATAACCCATCTTTAACAGAAATAAAAATATCGAAGGTAAGGAGTGGTGCTAATCTAAACATCATATGCTAAATGATGTTTAAATTCGGTGATGCCTGATGCACTTATGGAGATACTTTGGTAATTCTTCGGCACCTGAACTATTTTAATAGATTATTAATATTGAAACTTTAGGGACACGTCAATTTAATTATCTTAACTGATTGTTATTAATACTTAAACTTGAGAGATACTTTGGTAATTCTTTGTCATCTTAACTGTTTTAATAGAATATTATTAAACTTAAAGGGCACTTAGGCAATTCTTAATTAATTGAACTGTCTTAATAGATTATTTATATGAAATTTTTATAGTGCTGTAATGATTTGTAGTAGAGCCTGATGATTGACATATTTCCTTTTTCTGCTTCAATAGGTTTTGAAACTGAGGCGAAACTGTAGTGTTAAAGAGGCGTAAAAATGTGGTCAAAATAATATTTGAATAGTTCAAAACGTAAGAAATATGTCACGTCAAAACAAAAATATTAATAAATAAATCCCATATCTGTAGTATCACTCATATACTAGTAGTAGTAACGTTAAATAAATAAAAAAATTTGCTTTGATATTGAGAATTTTAAAACTTTTTTTTTGCAAGAAGAAACTGCATATAGGGAAATCAAACGCAGACAAATATCATTACATCAGGAAAAAACACATTAATATTCGTCTGAAAAATAAAACAGTAAAGAGTTGTCACACAATTGAAACAGTCAGTAATTAAGTTTCAATTAAGTAAAATTAGTTAAGATCATTAGAAAGGCATTAATCCAATGACAATGAAACTATTGAAGAAAACACCACAACTTTAAGTATAATGATTTGGTATAATATTACATTTGAAAAGTATCAGATATTAAGTATAAATCAAACATTTATGCATCATTAAATCAAACATACTTTCAATTTTTTAAAGTTATTTTTTAGTAATTTTATTTCGGAAATTAGTGCAAGATAATTTGAGGATGAGAGAAAATGTTAGCACACTTACTCACAATTCGATAATTGCAATTTGAAAAGGATTAAGTGTTTAATTTACTAATCATAAAAATAGAAGTGGGTTAAATATTATATTCGGGGATTTCAAAGTGTGCGCCCCAGCAACCTGCTATGCCTCGAGTTGTTCAGTACTTAAGGAATGACATTATTTCTTTAATAGTAATGTTACTCAAAGGGTAAAAGTTTTAAGTTACGGTTGATAAAGTTTTGGATACGTATAAGATATGAGTAAGCTGATATGCTAAATAAAAATAAAGCTAAGAAGGGTTGAAGTTCACATTATTATTTTACATCTATTCAAATTTGTGTATTCAGCATCCGATTTTTTTGGTAGATCTGAGTGGAAAGAACAAATAAACAGTATATGAATTTCCTAGATTTGCAAAAATTTGTAATGTACTAAAGCAGTTCTTAATATCCTCAGGCATGGATTGTAATTTTCTTTATTTATATTTTCTCTTATGGTAGTAATAGTAATAATAATATTAATCATTTAACAAAAACTTGAGTGAATTATAAGTATGAGTTGTACTTACTATATTCCTTTATACTATATTAGTTTTACTATATTCGTTACATACTAAATATATTCATTTATATTCTTACTATTTGCTTCCATAGTTTCTGAATTCGTAGTCTTACACAAATATTATAATCGTCGCAGAACAGTCGGCTCAATTTTGAGTTTACCACTACTGTTGTTCAACTCCGTAGCATTGTAATCTTGAGCCCGATCCAGATGGCAAGATAATTCCTGGATCGAGTATTGGGAGGTATTTGCCTTCGTGGAGGACTTTTTGATGGAACTAACTCACATTTGCGTTATATGGAGAGGAAAAACTGGAAAACCTCCCATGGTTAGCCTGATGACAAGGGCACTCTAACCCACGTTACGTTTACCACTGAGGATATTTTACGTCAGCACTGTAATCGACGCGAGCCGGGTGCGTCTATACGTTAAACGTAATAGTTAATATTATACCGCAAACAAATATTATATGACTAGAGAGCTGTTAAAGAATTTTAAATCTCGCTAAGGTGCCGCATCAGAAAAATGTTTGAGAATCTCTTAGCTAGCCCTATTTAAATCTATAGTACCTGAGTTAAGGTTGTAAATTTTCATTCTCAGAGTCAGTCTTACAAACCTGAGTTACAATACCTTTTTAATGGTGGGATTCGTGTAAATTGGACCTTCTGATGTATTTGGAGAGATCAAAATTTGACTCTTTTGAGTGTTTGAACTAATGTAGTTTAGATTTTATTTTCTCATTCCTTTGAGATATTTTTTCCCGTTAGCGCATAGATTTGCAATAAAGTTCCTAATTATGGTGGGAATAATCAATCTATGATAATGATAACATCAGTGCATAAATTTAAGGGTATTATAAAACGTTAATTAAGAAACTTGGTTAATTAAGAGAGATACAAAATATATATGTTTATGGCTTCATATTGCCGTAAACAATTAAAAAAAAAATGCTGTAGATATTGCAGTGGTGCAGCTATTTATGTGGTTAATATTTTATCATGTTCTTGTTTTACTATAAAATGCTGTAATTTTATAATTTATAAATTTGTTTTTGAGTATAAGCTAACAAATTTTGTTATCAAAACTGTAAGTAGACAAAGTCTTGATTGTGAGACACAAATGTGGTATTATGTGAATGTTATTATGTGATTCTTGTTTTATGTGAATGACTGTTTATGGGAATGTTGTTTAATGTGAATGTTGCAATATGTGAGTCATAATGTAAAATAAATTACTGTATGTGAGGTCTGAAGTTGTTTGAATTAAATGAACCTATTCCAACATATAATGCATTTTAGGACGCTTTGAGTGATCTGAAAATCACAGAGAAAGCTTTTGTGTTATTCGATAATATTTGGCACAAATAAATAAAGCATTTTGTGTAAAAAATTTAAATTTCAATCAAGTTAATTTCGATGAAAATTGAAATGGAATTTTGCCGCGTATTTTAAGTTAATTGAATTTATAAAAATTTTAAAAAAATAACATTTATCTTCCTTTTGTTGTCTCAACTCTGAACAATAATGAGAATACATTACTGACATTAAATACATATTGACTAACACTGACAACAAAATAAATTATTAAACAAGAATAACTATAAAAAGTAAGCATTCATTTCCATAAGTTTTAAAGTTTGTGCTGAACAAAAATAAAATACTGCCAGAGATATTATTATTGGAAAAGGAACTTGAAAAGTAACAAATATTATTAATAAATAAGACATAACAAACATTAAAAACAGAACATGACTAGTAATGATCAAAATTGAATGCGCTCAGTAGAAAGGTATATACAATTCTGCATTTATACAGAAAATTTATCACATCAATTAATTAGAAATATTCACTAAAATATTTCTACAAGATATGTATAAAAATTGGTATATTTTGATCCACTTTGAGAATTTAAATATTAACATCAAAAGTATAACATATAAATAGTTATAGTTCATTAAAATGGCAAAATTTGAATCTCAGCACCAAGTTTAAACATGCAATAGTATTTGCATACTATTATACCTTTTTGTCATGATGATAGATGCATTGCCATAAAATATGCTATTTGTTCTAAATACAATAAATGTATGTCCACTGTTCAGTAAAAGTTTTGGCTTGCGGCCAATCAACAAAGTTGGCATTGACCTTTTTAATATCTTGGTCAGTTTAAATCACCAAATTCCGTGTCTTTAATATATATTATGCCACATGGAGATTGCTATGTCATTATTTAAAATAATTATTTTTCTTCATTTGTGTTACAAACTATCTGTAAAAACGCAATTTTTTTTTTAAATCTTTCATTACTCAGTAATATTGTTTTCATTTCTTTGAAAACAGTCCAAAGAAAACGAGAATTTTCTGAAAATTTTGGAAAGAATATCACTTTGATTAAATGATATATTTGAGTTATTTTACTAGTATGTTTCCCAGTATTTTTACAGGAAGAAGTTGATAAGGACATGATAAAATGTAGTGAAGTGTTAAAATGACGAATTAATCTCAGAATTTAAGTTGCACACAATGGTGGATGAATTAAGTACTTCCTTTTAGGGTAAGCAAAAGGTTCTATGTATATAGGTTATAACTGTTAAACAAATCTTGGGGGTTAGTTTTTCTCAAAACTTATAATAATATCGTTCACCTTGCGTTCGGCGTATTAAAGTTAAAGCTCCGGAATATTTGAAACAACGGTCTGCACTTTCCACCTTAATTTCAAAGACAACTTTGTCTGCCTGAATCTTTGGCAACAAATAATTAATTTATTTAAATTTTTATGACGTATCAAATATGGTCAAATAATTTGGATTCAACTTATACACATTGTTAACAAACTCAATTCAGTTTTAAAAACAATCATTGTTATTTTTATTTAAAAAAAAGTTTTCTTCACATACCTGTCAGAAAAATTGCAAAATTTTATTTCTGTACGAGATAGATTTATGTTTAGAAGAAAAAAAAAACTTTTATTATATTTAACAAAAAGAAAAAAAAAAAAAGAAAAAAAAATAACGTTGTGAGTAGCTACATTTGTTCGAAAATCAACGTGAAAACTGTGATAAAAAATTTAAGTAGAAGGCTTTGAGATCAATACTTTGTCTAGGAGTTTATGAACGGATATGAAAGAATCTAGGCTTCATATCATAATAATGACAAATTCCTCATTTCTGCACTTTTCTATACATGTTTTTCTGGCATATTCCACTCCGTAAAGCAATACGCTTTTTTTCAATACTTATTCGCTACTGAATGATATTCCGATGCTGTTTTGAGTCCCAAAACTCAACTCAAATTTATAACTCATAAACAGCGAAAGCAGTTTTTTTTTTATAAGGATTAGTTTTTTGCCACTCTGGACAAAGCTGGAGTAAATAAAGCCTCCATTTTCATTAGGCTCGGTGTGTACCTCAGTTCTCTAACTCAAACAATGCTTTAAATCTGAATTTCAACTCAATATTAATTTTAAAATGATAAAAGCTTAATATTCACTACCCGAGTTCAGTGAAAGCTGCTTTCTCATCTGAACTAGGTTTATTCACCGTTTTGGACAAAGCTGGTGCAGACAATGCTTCCATTTCCACAAGCCTCGGCTTTTTGCGCAGCGGACACTTACCATCTTGACCACCGTCGCACAAGAAGTGTTTCTTTAAAGCGTTCCTGAAATCACTCATATGGTATGCATACAGAAATGGGTTTAGGGCTGAATTGACGTGAGACAAAACAATGAAAGCGTCCACGACCCAAAGTGCGACTGTACACTCACTACAAAATGCTTGGACACAGTTCACTGTGTACAGTGGCATCCAACAAATCATGAAGAACACGACGATGATGGCGAGGTTCTTGGCTGTACGCACTTCTCGTTTGCTAGCTTGTTGCGGTCTGTCTTCCTGGTTGCTATCTGGAGATCTTATTCTTTGCAGATTGCGATGCAAGCTCCTTTCTGAGCTAGACGTTGAACCTGGAGGAGGCCTTCCACTGTGGTGACTAGAATTACGATAGTCCTCATTGCCATTCTTTGGCATCTGCTTCTCCAATGCTGTGATCTGCCGTAGCTGTAATAAAATATTACATTATTAATGTAATATTTATTACAATTGTACTATTATTATTAAATCATAATTATTTTAACCTAAAAAGGAATATACATGGAATTATAACAAAGTATTACTCTCCTATTGCTCGTTTACCATTAAACTTGGTTAAAAAAATAATCTTAAGAAACTGAAGCGGTAATATATTCCTTGATCAAAAACTTCATTCGCTGCATAAACATACAAATCGGAAATAACAATCGACATGTTTCAAGTGCTCGAATATAGGCTCTCATTTCAAGACTTGCTAGGCGTGAATGAGAAGGGGGAAAAAGGAATTTGAAATGCAAAACGTAAAGCTGCCAACGGAAAATAGAAAAAGAAAATTAAAAACTGAACATAAAAAGTCACAGTGGCCGAGAGAGGTAAAATGCATTTCCACGTTCTATGGAGAGGTAATGAGCAATTAATATCATTAACAAGGAAATCAGAATTCATAAGAATAATAAAAATTCCTGGCCATCAAGATGAGCTGATGTGACTGGGGTAGAAATAGTTTTGGCATTGTCGAAATTGAATTTATGAGCAAGATTTTATGCATTATTGAATCATTATTATTGAATTTACGCATTATTTTTCAACGTCTGAGATATGTTGACTGCTTATTTCCGATATGTACTCTTTTAAAGAGAAGTTTTTTTAATAAAGTAACAATAAACTTAGTGTTAACAACAACATTACAACTTAGTGCAACATTAATGTTCTATTAGATCTTTTTGTCAATACAACACGAATAAGATTTTTGCTTAAGAATTTCAAGAAATCACTAAAACTTCGTGATTTGTAAAATAATTCAATCATATTAGTGAAACATTAGTAATTTAAAAACGCCACTTCATATCTATCATTTATAACTTAAAAACGTAGCAAAATTTGAAAACATATGAAATTTTGTTCGTTCCACTTCAGTGACTGACTGAGGATTTCAGTGACTTGCACCTCATTTCTTAAGATTAGGAGGTGTGAGTATGCCCGGGGTGAACTGTTAATTAAATGGCAATGAAAAGAGGAGTATAATGCATTAGAAATGCAACAATAAGTAAATAAATGACTCAAACAGAACGCAATAAAATGAAAAAAATCTAAATATATTTTAAATCAATTTCTTATATAATAACAAGCAGAAATTATTCTATGGTAAAAGCCTTTTTTTATTTCGAATCTAACATTTGTTACTGTAGTGACTTAAAACTTCCTCATTAAATTTGTTCGAAAATCATATTATTATTCACAAAGTTTAATTTTAAAAAAAATCATTAGATTTTAAAACTTTATGAACAGTTTAGTAAATAAGAATGAGTAAAATGAAATGAAGCAATAGTTTATAAATATAAGTAAACATATAAAGTAATAGTTTAGCAATACAAAGTAAATAAATAAATGGCACATAAACAGAACGCTGTAACGAAATGTAAAAGTCTAAATCTATTTAAGTTATTTACTAAATGTAAAAATTAAGTTTATTTATTTCTTAGTATTTAGTATTTAAGTTTATTTATTTCTTATTATATAAATGATATAAGAAATTATATCTTTTTTTTTTTTTTCAAAAAAAAAATGTTAGTAACTTTTTTTTTCATGTTTAAACAATGTATATTGCTTGTGATAAATAGTGTTTAAATGTTCAAGTTTAATTTAAAAATCAATAAATTTTAAACTTTAAATATCTTTTTAGTCGTCGATTGGATGCCACTATCAAACAGATACCTGTGGCCGTTACCCCTTTCCATCACCCTTCTGCACGCCACCACTGCAGGGCTAAGAAAATTTTTTCTGCTGAATTATTACTCTCTATTCTTCTAAGTAATAAAAACATTAATACAGTAATAAAAACAAAACATTATTTTGAGGTCTATTACTTGCTCGAATTAAACAAAATTTTAAAAAAAAAATTAAGTTAGAAGAAAAACATTAAATAGATATTTTATTTATTTTATTTCAAATATATTTGTCAAATTATATTTAAATTTGGTAATAGCTACAAGTTTAAGTGGAAAAAATGCTTCTTCTAAAAGTCTTATTAATGTAGGCAAACCATAAAAAATTCTCTATTACTTTTCTCGCCAAATGATGCTTAATTAATTTTAGTAACAGGTACAAGGAGAATTAGATAATTTTGCTGCTCGCCAGAGGCCAGTTGTGGCATTTTTAAAAGTATCCACTTTTTTTTAACACGTTGAATGCCGGTGACCGGCACTGAGTTTGTTCGTAGCGCCATGAGGATCACCGGTGACCGGCGAAGCAAAGATTATTAGAAGCACATAATTCGAGAAAATTTTTAATGCTTTTAATTTTTTTATATTATTATCGTTACTAAAATTTCTTGAAGAAATTAATGCAATATAGAACACACAAAAATAGTTTTATTTATATACATATATAACATGTAACCTTAACACGTTGATTGCTATGGGGGTCACCGGTGACCTCAGTGAATTAAATGCATCACGAATGATTACGAAAATTAACTGTTTTGTTGTAAATAATATTTCATCAAAATATGCAACGCATACTGAGAAAATCATTTTGGCCAGACGGGCAAGTCATGTAAAATTAGCGTGGCATTCAACGTGTTAAACATGTAGCCATTTTTCAAAAATTTGAAGATTTTAAGCATATTGAAAAACTGTTTATACCAATTACAAAAATGCTTCCTAATTTTTATTCCAATTCTGAAATGAAAAAGGTTCTGTGTGTGTTGAAAAAAATTCTAAAACTTATGTCTACACTTATGTTTCCTGTTAATGAAGTGAATCTAAAAATAAATTTTTTTTTCTATAAGTAAAAATAATGTTGAAGCCCGATGAAATTGCTTATAAAACTGAAACTACTTCTTTTATGATCTTTGATCTTAGTTGAAAGTCTTGGAAGCTGGAAACACCCAGAATTGTTAGCGCAAAAGACGATTCAACATCTAACACTGCCAAGGTCAGTTCTTTAAATCAAGACTCAAAACTACTCTCAATGCTGAAAGCAAATCTTTTTGAATGGAACTTTATATTGTTTGTCCGGTGGTGCAACTTTAATGAGTTTACGTTAGCGTTTTTTTCAATGAGTCATTTCATTTTTATAAATGTTTCTTTAGAACTAGATGAAGGCGATCTTGAAAAGAGCATAAAACCTTTTTATTTCCAAAATCGCTCTGTTGAATCTTTCAGGGACATAAAACATTTCATATATTATTTGAATGTGCGTAAAACTAGCATAAAATAAAAAAATATATTTCATCTTTTTTACGGGTGTGGGTTTAAATATTTTTAACATTTTTATGTAGAAATTCTCGAGATCGGTAGAGAAGAAAGACTTGTTTTAATATAGGTTTAAAATACTTTTCAGTAGGAATTTCCGAGTTTCAATGACCTCAAATGTATATAAACAAATCTTTATGGATGCTCTTTCTATGAGTGTTTTAAAATAGTAGATCGTGTGAGTTTGAAACTAAAGATTCAGAAGTGTTAAACTCCAATTACATAAAAAAAAATATTTTTCACAACTTCTGATAATGATATGTGAAATTTTATTTCACTTCTCGCAAGTTTTACAAAAATTAAATATCACAAATCACGTTCCTTGCGTAATCAATGCCTCCTATTTAGTTTTATATAAATTTAGACTGTGGTTGTTGATTCTTGAAGTTGCGTAGTCTCACTAAATGTGCATAAATCCCAAATTTTTGTAAAGACAAATCGGCAATAATACAGGCAGCATCAAATCAGCTAGGGATCATTTTGACATTGAAGAAAATTCCAGAGAATTAAATCTTTTACAAGACTGCAAATTTCATATTTTATTCATAAAATTTTATACGTATATAATTACGAAATTTTATGTTTTGATTCTTAAATTGTATTCGTATATAATTATTAAATTTTATATTTTAATTATTAAATTTTATTCGCATATAATTATAGTATTTTATATTTTAAATCGCAAATTTAAAATATTACGAATTTATTATTATATTTTTACCAAATTTTTTATCCACCCGGCCGGTCCGAACACCCTGTAAAATTTGGATTTATTTCCCGACAGTGTGTTATAACATTTATGAAAAACAGTCTAAAAACCGTATAATTTTCAATTTCTACACATTTTTTTCGAAGATTGAGTACTAAACATATTAATTTCATGCCCAATGATAATTAATAATTTTTAAAAATGATAATAATATTGAATTCAGCTTAAATGAGTCATTGACTTACTGTTTAAGTGATAGCATAAACAGTAATATGTTTATCATAGTCGGTAATATTTTTCATAGGTTTCGAAGTAGTTAAAAACACTTTAATAAATATTTAAAAGTGTTTAGTAGTTTGCTAATTTGTCTTTAGCTCTTGGATAAAAAAATACTTAAAAGTCAATAAAAGTAAAACCATAAAATTATTGATAAGCACTCATAAATATTTTAAATCACTTTCCAAAAAATCATAATTAGGATCTGTGCAGTAATAAAAATTATTGTTTCCCATCGTTTAAAATTCTTAATTTATAAACATAAAATCAATGAAATTCAAGAACTTTATATAATCATGATTAAATAACTAGTTTCTGTTAAATATTGCAGAGAAAATTGTGTGAAAATTTAGAACCACAATCGGCATGACAAAGAAAAAAAAATCTGTTATTAAAAAAAAGAAAATTAAGCACTTTTTACAAACCTCGAATAAAAAAGCACCTTTAAGGGCTTTTAAATAGCGTAAATAAAAAAAATAAGCACCTTTAAGCACTTTTTAAAAACGCGACGCAACTTGTGTAACTACAAAAATATAGTTTGAATTTTCAATATTAAATCAACGGAATTTAATCATTTCCTCATTAGGATTTTCAATTCAACAAATTTGAATACAACAATTTCAACGATAGGTTGAACAATTGGTTCAACAATAAGTTGAGATTAGTCTTCATATTTAATAGTCTACTAGGAGCGAGCGGATTTTATGCAATCGTTTTAATGAATGAGCTAACGCAGAAGTCATGAGTAATGATCAGTGAAAAGATAATGCCCTAGACTAGGTCATGTCTTTGCAATTGTGTTTAGGGTTAAATGGTTACAATTAAATTAGTATGATTAATGGATTATAATAAAAGATTAATTGCATTCTAGAAAAATGCCATAGTTTCTCACTTTTCTTTTTTATTTGCTGTTCTCCAATTGCTATATCTATTCTTACTCAATACATATATAAAGTTAATTAAAATTCAGTAACAATGGTAATGTTAAAGTATCAAATTTTATGCACATACTTTTTACAGAAAAACTCTTATTCACAGGTCATAAGTCTATTCGAAGTAAAGAACCCGTGGACATTTTTGTAACTTTTAAGAAATTTTTGAAAATGCGAACAGATACTGAAGAAGCAAGTTCATTTGATTTGAGGGCAATATAAGTGATTTTTTTTTTCAATAAGTAAGATTTTAACAACAGACTATTCCTAAGTATTATTTCCAGATATATGCTTTACACACTTTCAAAATTTCCATGAGGTAGCAGCTCAGAATACCTTATTCTCTACATGGAAAACATGGTGATCGCGACTAATGTGGAATCATGGTAAACGCTCTCAGAAAACCATAAATTATTAAACCATAGATACAATTTTATATTTTTGCCAGAGTTCAGATGTCCACAAATTTCGGTCTACAAATCATAATGTGGTTGTCTTTCTGCTCTTGATCAGGGTTATTAATTGGGTATGACGTAATAAAACGTATTGTAAAACTTTTTGGTGAATTTGGAGTGAAACCTAATGTTCTAACCTGAATGGCTAACATAATTATAGGTTTTAGAGTTTAATTTAACAACCAAAAGTTTTTGCAAAAAACCCCTCTGTTTCCGGATTTATTGACTTGATTTAATTTCGATTTTTTTTAAATTTTATTTTGTAACCAGTGTTGAAAAGCTAACCTATTTTTGAGTTTGGGACGAACAATATTTAATTCTCTAGCCTTGTAACTTTGAACCTGAGCATTGGTTCAAATTATTTTTTCGTGGAAGAATTTACCTTTGCGTTACATGGAGAGAAAAAACATGAAAGTCTCATACGGATAGAGGGATAGCAAGGGGATGACTCATGCACCACTGAGGATGTTTTGCGTCAATATTAAATTCGATGCAAGTTTGGAGCAGAATTCGTATAGTACAGCTATTGCTGGGTCACCTCATTTAAAGACGAGTATTTATCTCATAAGCCCCTTTATTATTGTGGACAAATTTTTCTTTAATTCACTTAAAATGTTATTGGGTTTAACGAAATATGCATAAAGTAAAATTATTATTAATGGATATCAATTTTCGACTGCTCTTTTGACCAAAGTATTTGGATCATATTTCCCAGATTGCGGCTATCCCCTACATATTGAAAATAAGAAATCCAAGTCCGTGAGAGAAAAAAATTACTTTATTCAGAGAAAATATGCTTTTGTGTCTGATTTCGTATTTTAAAATATAGCCTGTACAAATTAGTTAGCAAATTTGAGGTCACCTCAAACCATTAAGACTGAATTATAGTACGAGAAAAATAGATCATCGAATCAAAAGTTATTTAGGATGTTTTGCTCTTTTTTATTACTTAATTTGTTTTTGCAAACTACACATGAATACTAAAATTCAAGCGTAAAATCTTACACGAAATCATCGTGATCATCGCAACATTTTAATTAAAAAAAAAAAAAACAGTTCCTTAAAATGTAAATAAATATAATTTTGCTGCAAGTTTTTTTATGATGCAAATATGTTCATTTTTGATGCAAAATTTTGTCTGTTTATGATGCAAACAATGCTTATGCTTTCAACTTGAACAAGGTTATTAATTATTTTTCTACTACATATATTAATAATTAATATATCTTAATTAGGGATTTTACAATAACGGCACAGTTTTAAGACAGAAACACGTTAAAAAAAATCCTAAAATGTTATATTAGTTGTGATGGAGTGACCTGGTTCATTAGTCAATTTCAGTGAAAATGTTTCAATTGAAGCTAATATTCTTCCATAAAACCGAAGCATTACAGAAAGAGATATATGTTAGCTAATCATGATAAGTAAAGCGAACATTTAATGCCATATGAAGAAAGTGAAGTTATTATTGCTAAAACTATCAATTATCAAATATTACGTCAACTATTTAACTCAGTTGAAGAAATTTGAAAAATGATTTTAAATTCAACGAAAATAGAAATAGGTTTTGTGTAAAATATTTTTTTCTCTGACATTCGTTACATTTAACCAGAGCTTAATTGTTAACTAACGTTATAGGTAATAGTATTATCTAAAATAAAGTTAAAGCAAAATGTTTCTAAAACAAATTGAACAGTTAAATTTTAATTCTGAAATGGGAGAACACATTTAAATTGCTAATTGAAAATTACGAAAAAAAAAAATGTTTAAAATGACATCGCATTTTTTATTCCAAATTTGTTACTTATTTACAATGATAAAAATTCTTTTAAAAGGTCTTTTTTTATTTATATTTTTATCATTCCTGAAAGCAATTAGGAAGCTTATTCATTAGTCGTTTAATTACAATTATACTGTGTACAATTATAGAAACTTCTAAAAAATTTATAAACGTTAAAAAATTTTTTTCTTTTGTTTTAATTAATGTAGCATGGAAAAACAAGACTACTAAATTGCTCTCGAAAACCACAAGAAAAATTCGTTTAAACGAAGAAAATTATTTTTCTAAAAGTTTCGTCTTTCGCCTAACAGGTGGCGACGAAATGATAAAACTTTAATTCGGCAGGGAAAAACTGTCAAAAGTTGATATAAATTTTAAGCCTCTTGTGTAAAATTGCGTCGTCGGAAGTAATTTGGCATCATTATGGTCTCAACTAACCAAGAAGAAAAATGATATGATGATTACAGGGAATTCCTTTATATTGTCTTGGCATTTTTAGGTCAAGTCTTGGAACAGATTTTTCTTTAAAGTTGATCATTTATTTTTCTTAAAACTTTTTTTTTATTTGCTGGGTGGATTGGATTGCATGGACCTGTTGATTTAAGACAAACCATTACAACTTGTTTTTGCAATTTTATAATTTTTTTAAGGCAAGAAAGCTTTAAATCTCTCGGGATTCAGAATCTTACATTTCGTTTAACCTTGTTTGTATCTTTCTTTATTTTAATAGAATCACATTGTATGTATTTTCTTGCCATTTTCAAATAAAAATTGTTGAAATGTTAAAAATTATGAGGTTTAGTCAATTGTGAGAAACATATTTCATCTAAGTTTTCTTTTTTAAAAGATTTTGAATTCATTGCAGGTTGTTGATTACATTTTTTAAAAGAATGTTTAACAAATAGACTGTTAGATTGTATTATTAGATAGTTGATTACGTGGTGAACAATTATAACACTAATAGTTAAAATTTTATGTGTTAAAATTTTTTGTCATTTGCAATAATGTTTTAGTGTCTAATAGAATTTTATTTATGTATCAGAAGTTCAGTATTTTAAATGAGTTTTTAATTTAGCAAATAGACTATCATAAATTTTTTTTTTAAATTTTAAAACAGTTAATAACATGTTTTATGACTATAACAACTTAAAAATATTTCATAGCTATAAAATATTTTTTGAATTGAGAAAAAATAAAATTGTAAATTATCGAGACAAGATATTTCAATTTTTGATAAATGTAAAACCTATGTCCATGTAAAACCTATAGGGACTTATTATATGTCCGGAATTTTCTTATTTATGTTGTATATTTATATTTTTTTGATTAAAATTTGATTCATTTTATTCATTGAAGTGTTTTCTATTGAGCTTTGCAATCAAATTTTAAATTTTAAGACTTGAACTTTTTAAAGCTTGAACTTAAAATTTTAAACATAGAAAATGTTTTAAAAATACTTACAATCTTAAAATTTAAAATCCACTTAATAAGATCAATAGAAAATATTTCAATGAATGAAGTGAATTAGGTTTTGTTCAAAAATATAAATTAATAACTGAATAAATAAATAAAAATTCTGGGTATATAATTCCCCATAGATTAACACCGACATTATAAAATCATTTTTCTGGTACAAAAGTAGCCTTAATGATAGGAAGAAAAACAAAATTTCATTATTATTTTAACATGTTTTACTTACATATCTCAGTTATAGGGACATTTTAGTTTCATTATGTGTTAGAAGACCCTCTGTTATCAGAATCAGACTTCAATTCGTTTACGTATTGATTCAATTTATTTTATGTATAAAATGCTTTCGTCAAATTTAAGAAGGATAGGAAAAATTAGGAAATCAAAAATTAGGAAACAGGTAATCCTCTATCATTGTTACTATTTTATTTTATATTTCTGAACAGAATTGTGATTTAAATACATTATTCAATATATTTCAGACACAAATGAAAATATTCTTTTAATATTGTTCTTAGAGATTCAATGGCAAACTTAAAATTACAAAAAAAAATTAATTATAGTAATTTTGTCATTGCTGTTAACCCTTATGTTCATCAACAAATGATCTTTGCTGACTAAATGTTACTAATTAATTTCATTGATTATTCTGTTTGACGAGTAAAATGAGGTTTAATTAGGAAAATAGTTACATAGTGTAAGGGGCATAATGATGTAACGTAAAGCAAAGGAACAATAATTTGGACAAAAAGTGGAGGAATAGTTTTAAACAGCTTTGCAGAAAGAAAATAAAAGAATGGGAACTCCTTACATTATTAAAGCGCTAAGTGTTGCTATTATGTTTAATAGTAAATTAGATTAAATATGGTGCAATAATTATTTGTAAGACAGCAGGACAAATTTTCTTGAAAAAAAATTAAAACCGTAATTTAGAGAAAAACAACAACAACATACAAACAATGTAATAGTAATTTCCCCCTTGTCTAGTAAAGAAAGTAAGATTTAGATACTCACTTCTAAAAAAAAGAACTATTTACTTTTTCCTTTTAGTTTACTTACAAATAATGTAAAATAAAAGTATATTACCATTAATATAGTAATGGCATTAAAGGGAGAAATTGTTAAGTAATGGTATTAGACAGAGAAATGGCATTGTATGGAGAAATGGTAAATGTAATGGCATTCGATGGAGAAACGGCGCAGATAACGTAATTAAATGGAAAAATGGCATAGGTAATGGCATTAGGTAAAGAAATGGCATAGATAATGGCACTAGATGGGGAAATGGCACATACCTATGAGTTTAACAGATGATTGAGCAGTGTTTTAATGATAATGGATAACAATAATAACTAAAAAAATAAAAATTATAGTAATAATTAAAAAAAATAAGAACGGGTTTAGGGAGGGTAACTGTTTATTAATTTCATGAAATTAAAATTATAAGTATTATTTAGATGTTTTCAGCAAACTCTTTTATTTTAGTAAGCTACGATTTTTGTCGATTACATTAGGATGTTAAGAACAAAATTTGGCTTTTACAATTAATTATACTTTAAAATCTGTTTCTTATACAAATGCTATTGGTTTGATAGATGATAATTTTTTCTTCATGAACAGAATTTTATTACAATAATAAGATATTAAAATAAGATAAAGATAATAGAAATAGGATTTTTTTCTAAATAAACATAATTCAATCTTTATTTAGATTTAGATACTCATCATTAGTTGGCCTAATTAGTTAGTTTAACTGATTTATAAGAAATTGTTAAGTCTTAGGTAAATTAATGGTTGCGTAATTTAAACAGCATTAAAAAACATTGCAATATGTAAAGGCTTAAATTAAGTTTTCTTTTATCCCCACATATTTTTCATAAAATAAAGTTGTATAAGCTCATGAGTTAATAATATTTTCAATTAAATATTGAGTAAATAAATTAATCATTTCGATTTAAGTCTATCTCATGAATAGTGAAGTGATTATCTGTAATATTTATTATTCTACAGTTCTTTATATAAAAAAGAAATCTGAAATTATAAAATCATCTTATTTTAATTTCTCAATATCATTAGTTGGCTTCTCAATATCATTAGTTGGCAGTAAGGGCGTATTAAGATTCATGCATAAAGTTATAATAAATCAAAATCCTCATATAAGAGTTCGACTCCAGTAATTTTTTTAAATATTCTCAGAGGCTATAATTAGACATCAATTACTTTTATTTTGTTAACAAAAATCCTTGAATCTAACAAATTTAAATGATTACTCATTATTTATAATTTCTAAGGAGATTATGACGTGCATAGATTTAACACGATGACGTGCATAGATCTAGATAAATCCAACACGAGTTAAACTTTATAAATAGCTTCACTTGCCCTTAACATTGAGAAATTCGTGTTTTTTTTTTTGTTTTTTTTTTTAACAAGGTTTTTTTTAATGCGTCACGATATATATTTTACCCAAAAGCATTTCGGGAAGAACTGTTCTAGGAATTTGATATTTATTAGTAAGGAATAAAATTAATAAAGCGAAGAGTATGTATGTGCGTTCATTGTTTTGTGAACTCAAACATGCTACACTAAAGTTAGAAACCGAAACTTTGATTAGGGCACGAGATAAAATTCTTCGAAATTGTTAAGACTCTAAAGATGGCACTCGCATACATTTATAACAAAGTAGAAGTATCACAAAATCATGACATCAAATTTTTTTAAAAAACTTTAACGCGATGAGTTTAGTAAAATTATTTACACTGAAGTAACACATATAGTTTTAACGTTATCAAAATAAGTATTTTCATGCATTAAAGAGAAACAAGAGATTGTAAAAAACTGAATGTAAAGAGGAAATAGATTAAGGAGGAATACATTCTTTAACAAGGATTATTCCATACATTGAAGAGAAAAAACTCGAAGTTAAGTGAAAAGACATTCTTTATCATACATTATTTCATGCATAACGTAGGATAAGAAATGTATTTCCAATTTACATTACTATTGAGAAAAAAGAGATTGCAAAAAACTCAAAAAGGAAAGACATTTAAGAGGAATACATTTCTTTAAAATAGATTATTTCATACATTAAAGAGAAGAAAAGAGATTTCAATAAACTAAGTAAAGAAGAAATGCATTCTTTACCTTATAATAAAGAGGAAAAGAGATTGTAATAAACTTGAAGTAAAGAAGAAGTACATTAAAGAGGAATGTACTCTTTTTCGTACATTAACTTGTAAAAACATTGAAATAACCTTGAAATAAAGAGGAAATACATTAAAGAGGAATACATTCTTGAACATTCCATACATTAAAGAGAATAAAAAAAGAGATTTCAATAAACTAAGTAAATAAGAAATACATTCTTTATCTTATAATAAAGAGGAAAAGATATTGTAATAAACTTGAAGTAACGAAGAAGTCCATTAAAGAGGAATGTACTCTTTATCGTACATTAAATAGTAAAAACATTGAAATAACCTTGAAATAAAGAGGAAATACATTAAAGAGAAATGCATTCTTGAACATTCCATACATTAAAGAGAAGAAAAGAGATTTCAATAAACTAAGTAAAGAAGAAATGTTTTATATATTATACATTGAAGAAAAAAAGAGATTGTAATAAACTTGAAGCAAAGAAGAAGAACATTAAAGAAGAATACATTGTTTAACAAAGATTATTTATATACGTTAAAGAGAAAAAAAAAGTGATTTCAATAAACTAAGTAAAGAAGAAATAAATTTTTTACTATACATTAAAAAAGGAAAAGAGATTGTAATAAACTTGAAGTTAAGAAGAAGAACATTAAAGAGGAATATATTCTTCATTATACATTAAATAATAAAAGAAATTGAAATAAACTTGAAGTAAAGATCAAATATATTAAGGAGGAAAAGAGATTGCAATAAATTCAAGCAAAACTAAAATACATTAAAGAGGCAAACATTTTTTCATACATTAAAGCGAAGAAAGTCTTGCAACAAACTCAAAGTGCTAATTGGAATAGAAAAAAAAGTATCATGGGCTTTTGGGTTCACGAAACTTGAAGTTTTTTGCCTTCTTTATATCACCATTTTTTATTCTTTTAATAATTATTTATTTATCCAAACAATTTATCATTATTTTTTTGACCTTTAATTGCATTTTGAAATGATAATTAGAAATATACATATTTATTTAACACTTTAAAGTTTAAATAAGTTTAATGGTTATTGCTTTCATGCATGTTTTAGGATATATTTATCGCATATATTTTAAACATTGCGTAATTAACAGAGAAAAATTATTTGTAATTCTCTATTAAAATAAAAATCTCTATAAAATTTAAAATTCTCTTTTCCAAAACTTTGTTAAATGTTATTAAAAAAATCCACTGCCTATTAAAAAGGAGAAAAATCGAAAGGGGAAAACAAGAATATTATAGCAACTAAAAGTTAATAATTTGCTGATCGCCCCATGTCTTCCGGCCGATTCGCCATTAACTAAAAGTTATAAAAGTAAGTGTCATTTAGAATATTTAAAATACATTTATTATACGAAGATTATATTTTTGCGAGTGGAGAAGATTCAAATCAGCAGAAATTTAAAAAGAAGTTATCTGATGAAGATTTAGAAGATACTATTAAAAATGACATAATTCCGAGAAAAATCAATAAAAAATGGCACTCATTTATTTTCAGAATGGTGTCATATCATGGGCTAGTAGGTTCCAAAAAGCTTTCATGGACGAAAGATAAGCGATATACGTTCCACTCTACATTCATCAGTTATTTCAATAAAAAACGAAATTAAATGGTAATATTCTTATATGCAATAAGCGAAGTTTATACGAAAGATTTAAAACCTAAAATTTTAAAATATAATTGCTTTTTTGTTACTTTTGTAAAATGTGTTTTAAATTTAAATAGTAAAACGAAGTTCCGTAAAAAACGTTACGTTTTAAAATTCTTTTCAGTTGAAAATATTTTACTCAGGTTCTATTACTAGAATGTTTGACTTATTTATTTGATTAAGCACAAAAAACGCGTTTCAATTCATAGTTTATTTAATAAAAATAATGATTGTTTATTTAAGAACATTTGATAACAACTATGATAGCACCCTCTATTAAATATGTGAACTTATGATTTTTTGTAACTTCTAGTAACTTTGGAAATCCATATTTTTGTAATATTAGTTCAAAACTTGTTTTTAACTATTTATAATTCTCATAAAAAAAAGAGGAATTTTATTTTATAATATCATAACCGTCGTTGAACAGCCGACCCAATTTTTTGAGTTTACGACTATCAATGTTCAACGCCGTAGCCTTATAATTTTGAACCATATCCAAAAGACAATGGAACTCCATGATCAAGTATTGGTTAAAATGTGTTTTTGTGGAGGATTTTTTGATTCTAACCCACATATGCGTTACATGGAGAGGAAAACCACAAAACGTCCCACTGTGAGACAGATGGCAATTGGGCTCTAACCCATGATCCATCTACTACTTAGGATATTTCACGTCAGCACTGTGGTCGGTGCAAAATCCGGACCGCATCCATGTCGGATGCAGAATTGGTATCGACCAGCCATCCCTGAGATTCGAACACGGTAGACACATTTTCGTTAGTTTAAGACACATTTTCGTATTGATCGGTAAAGAGTTTTAAAGAGCCTTTTTGGTGCCTTCGTGCACGCAATAATTAAATTTATGTATTTGTTTGTTATGTAGATATTCCGGAAAATTGTAAAGTACCAGTATGGAATAAATTTATTTAGGAACAGTTTATAGCAAAAGCATTAAATTTGAAAAAAAGGTGCCTTATCACTATATTGCATCAATGCATCATGTGTATAATGATATGCATGGTATGATCTGCCTAAGATTTATAAGAGCCCTAAAGTTTTGTTTTTAAGATGCACAGTGCGCAAAAAATATATGAACCCCCCTGAATAACTTTTTATGATTGGATTGAATTTATAATATGATTTAATGATTTAATTTTCACGTTCTAGGACTCAATCCTAGTGGTTTGAAGGGGTGACCATAAATATGCTAATTAATTAGTGAGGACGATGTTTTAAGTTAAAGAAATCAGACACAAAATCATACCTTCTTTGAATAATCATGCATTTTTTTTAAAAACAAATTTAGATTTCCAACTCCTAAAAAAATCTGGGAAATATGATCCCAATAGTTTGGTCAAGAGTGTGGTTCAAAATTTGGCCCTCTTAGAGTTGATGTTACTTTTTACGTCTTTCGCCATATTACAAAAAATTGCACACAATTATAGAATTCATTTAGCCAAAGATAATTTCGTGCAAAACATAACTTTTGGTGAGTATTTACTATATTATATCAGTTTATTTTATAATAGATGAAAAAGTTTGAATTCCAAGTTATAAATTTTTTGAAAATCATTTTGAAAAATGTATTTTTGCATGGCAAATTACAAATTTTGAGCAAAATTAATCGAATAGTTACTGAGAAATTCAATTTAAATATATGATTTTCTTAAAAATCGATTTCTTAGATACTATTCGACTGATTTCACTCAGATTTCGTATTTTGCCATTTAAAATTGCATTTTTTAAAATGATGGTAGAAATTGTATACCTTACAGCTCAACATTTTTTCGACTATTATTAAATAAAATAATAAAAAATTGTAAATACTTATTAAAAATTATTTTTTTTGCCCGGAATTATTTTTGGAAAAACCAATTGTATAATTCTGTACCAAAATTTTTCCCCTCGCTTAAAAAATTCTTGACACATTTCAAGAAGTAAAATTAACATGAAGAGGTCCAAACTTTGGAGCGCTCTAATGACCAAACTGTTGGGACCAAATTTCTCAGATTGCGACTACCTCCTCTATTTTGGAGGGTAGAAACCCAAATCCGTCGAAAAAAATATGTTTATTCAGATAAAGTAGACGTTTGTGTCTGATTTCGTAACTTAAAATATCGTTTGTAATAATTAATTAGCATATTTGAGGTCACCCCCTCAAACCATTTAGATTAAGTCTTAGAACGTGAAAATCCAATCATTTGATCAAAAGTTATTCAGGGTGTTCAGTTCATTAATTTTTTTTGTTGCGCACTTTACATCAAATAAACCAGAATGACAAGCTTTATCATTCTAAGCATTTCAAGCATATGGTGAATATAAATTTCATAGAGAAGAAAGCGTATCTGATTTAATTTTGCGATAATTAAATACGTATTTGTTGGAAGAAACAAAAAGACTTATTTAATAAATTTTGTTATAAACTAACAAGAAATATACAATATCACATCTCTAAGTATTAAATATATTTTGTGCATAAATATTTCTTAGTTCTGTAATAAATATATTTATGCTTTTAAGTGTCTGTAAACTGTATTAAATAATTTTATCATATATAATTTTTATCCACTTCGCTTATGTTAAGTCTATCCCGAATTCGTCCTAATGCTCTCTTTGTGCTACACGTATGTTTGGTTTACATTCATATTTTTATTTATTTATTTTTTTTTTTCGTGGAAATAAATTAACGACTCTTACTTTATATTGTGTTTCATTATTTTATTACTGTCGTTGAGCAATCGACCCAATTTTGGGTTAACGACTTCTATTGCTCAACTCCGTAGCCTTTTAATTTTGAACCTTATCCAGAGGACAAGGGAACTAACTCCTGGATCAAGTATTGGGAGAAATTTGTCTTCGTGAAAGACTTTTTGATGGAACTAACTCGCAGTTGCGTTACACGGAGAGGAAAACGACGAAAACTTCCCCCTGTTAATCTGACGGCAAGGGGACTCTAGCCCATAATCCGTCTACCACTGAGGATATTTTACTTCAGCATTGTGATTGGTACAAGCCGGGTGCGGAATTCGTATCTACCAGCCATCGCTTGTATTCGAACCCGGTTCTATTCATTGGAAGGCGAACGCGTTATCCCCTGCAGTAATTATAAATACTAAAGGTACTGAATACCAAAATATGATGTCACCAAGAAATGTAAAGAAACATTAATGGTGTTTCTGAACAGTGCTTTAAGTGCAAAGTTGTTGCCACCATTTTTAGTGTTAAGATACACGAAACACTTTTACGGTTTACGATGTCAACAGATTTAAAATTGGGTATTAATTACAAAACGTGCTCACGAATTTTCAATTTTTTGTTATTTTCTATTATTTTTCAAGTTATTTTCCATAATTCAGAGAAAATTGTGTGGTATCTGCTGACTAGGTTAATAGGTGAAAGCTATTCGGAGGCCGCAGAAAAAGTACGGGAAACCTTGAACAAAGATAGTTTTAAAACGTGATAAATTACGAAAACTGATGAAAACAGGTGAATGATGACACAGAAATAATAAATAATGGTTATCTGACGTTTTAATACAACTTAATTGCATCATTAAGATTGATATTGATGCAGCTTTAAAAGCGTGAAATATTATATTTAAAGAAAATTTATTTTTGATTATATATATGATACTATAATACAGATTTAATCCCATAAACATATTAATTACATTTTTATTTAACAATAATAATATCCATTAGTTTAAAAAAAATATTGAATATTTAATATTTAATTCCAACCTTTAAAAAGCATTTTTAAATCGGATGAAATGCGAAATTGATAAAAAAATCATGAATATATTTAGTAAAAATTATTAAGGGTTTTGAAAGGGAAAATATTTACAATTAAGCATTTATAAAAAAAAATAACGAATTAGATCAAATCTAAGTGGATTTAAAAATGAATTCATTTATTGACTTAAATTTTAGGACAAAGTAATCTACTTTCAAAAATATTTCGACTTCTATAAAAGTTTTGTTACCGACCAATTAAATACTATATATTTTACTTAGTTAAATGGATGTTTAATACTATTTTGAGCTTTTAAGAATTGGAAAACTTAAACGTATAGTCACACTAAAATAGCTTTGACTGTTTAAAATTATATATATATATATATATATAATATTGAAGTCTTGAAGTACATTTTTCGATAAATACCGACTTACGTTAATTCTTTTCTAAATATTAATATCAATAGCACATCAATTATTGCTGGTCTTATATATGTTAATTAGAAATATTTTTAATTCGATAAGTTAATTTGATTTGATTTTACATATCAAAATTTCCATAAAATGTATATCATTAGAATACTTCTGTGATAAGCGCAGAAATAAAATTTTGAATAGAGATTAACTATTAAAATTTCAATAAAACGTAAATCTTTCGAGTCCCCCCATGTACACAACTTGAAATTATACTTTTTTAAAAAAATTTTTAATTCGGAAAACAATAAACTACTATGACTTACATAACTTACTTAATGGGATCCCTTCGAAAAACATATCGGAGAATTAAAAATATTGGATATCTTATAGGAGTTCACATGTGCATTATTTTAAAATGCAATTGGTACAGATTTATTTTAATTAGTTCAGTCACTAAGATTGAAACAATCTTTCATTCATTAAGAATTCAGTGAATAAAAATTATGGGAACCTCCATTTTCATTACTTGAAAACTCAGTTCGTACAGATTTAGAAGAGATAAGTATAAATTTTAAGTAACACGCGTATGCTTGAAAATGCATATTGCTCTCTCATTTATTTCGATTAATTTCTAAATAATAAAATTTAAGTAAAACTAATAGAGACTCCATGTACTTAAATATAGAGTTTAAATGGTTCATATTAAGTGGCATATAAAGAAAAAAATCAGAAAAAGATTTTTTGTTTTTTGAAAAGTGAGTGCAAAAATTCTACATGAAAGTTATGCCTTGATTGAAAGGCTGTCCATGTTATGCCAATAATATTGATCGGTCTGTTTTACATCTGGGCGTGGTACTCATTATTATTTTATTAGGAATACTATTCACTTAATGCTTATTTTCTAAAACCTATGATATTTTATAGATACCACCGATAAATTATTACAAAAAAAGACTAATTTATTCTAGTAATTAAAATTAGATTTTTATCAACAGCAGTACATTATTAAGTTTAACCAAAGCCTTTTATTTAATTTAATGATTTTATGATTTATTTTATGAATTCTTTCAAACACTTTCCGATTTCTTAGTTTATCAATCTCATTTGCTTTTACATATTGATTAAACTATAAGTAAATTATATTGATTTTTTTTCTTTGTATATATTCTTGGGTTAGGTTATTTAAGGAAAAAAATGTTTTATAAAAATCTGATGGTATTGACTAAAAGTTTTCTTTTTTGTCTTTTTTTTGTGTTAGTGAAAAAAGTTTCAAAAGTTGGAGAAAAAATTATAAGATAATTAAATAATTATTAATTGTGAGAAGCTTGGTTTACAGTTGTCAGCTAATAAGAAAAAATCTTTTGAAGATATTTTTGAACATGTTTTAAGGATAATTACTTCGAATTTTTATTATCCAAATATCTGTAAATGTTAAGAAACTTCCCCTGATCAAGTTTAATATTATTACCAACATTAAGAAAGATTCAACTTTTTAATTTACTAAACTTGGAAACCATTTTAATAGTTTATGAAACATATTTCTGAAACTCATAAAAGAGCTTTTAGTAAAAGCTTTTAAAACTGTCGTTATGTATTTGATCAAGTTTCAAAATGCTTTCTAAAAAGGTCGTCTCAATCAATTCAATTTTTAAAGTCATATGCCATTCCAATGACCGTTGATTTTTTTTAAAGGAAATAGTAGAGAAAAATGAATTTCAAAGCACGTTTCATAAAAAGAACTAAATGGATCTGGAGTAGTTTCAAGACATCAAGCAAAAAAGTTTTCGAAGAGGACTTCATGATCCACTTTCAATGATTATTTTTTGATAATGCGCTGAATAACAATTTCAAATCTAAATTCATTTTATAGCTCATAAAATTAAGTTCATGTCTTCTAACGGGGGAAAATAAAAAAAAATAAAAAACCAATAAAACAAAACTAATACAAAACTGACAAAACAGTATAATTTAATGTGATTTAATAAATTAATGATATTTGTACAGTGTGCAAAAAGCAGACCATCCGGAATAACTTTTGATCTAATGATCGGATCTTCACGTTCTAGGACTCAAACCTAATGGCTCAAGGGAGTAATCTCAAATATGTAAATTAATAAATACAAACGAAATCAGACGCAAAACTGAATAAGTACCTTTTGTCTGACAACTACCGCTATCTGGTAAATATAATCTCAATACTTTGGTCATGAGAGTTCTTCAAAGTTTTGATCCTTTAATGTTAAATTTATTTATTGCGTATTCAGTGGTCGGAAAAACTACATTCTTTTTGTAGTTTACTACAATTACTTTTTTTAATGTTGTAACTACTTCGCTAATTTAAGAAGACGAAGTTTGCTTGAGAACTTAACTTTCACTCATGTTCAAAATGGCTTTGAATAAGACTTTGGCTTACCCTAAATATAAGGGATTCATCAAGAATTATTTACTTATGAGCCAGTCTGTTAATCCAAAGTTTTTTTGTGGAATTTGTGCATTTAACATTATACTGTTTATGCCTTATTCGACAGTTAATATTTAATTTAAGAAATGCGAAACTATAAAATACTTGAAATTTTTTTAATTGTTTAATGCTTTTTTATTTTCCTCATTAAGTATCGAAAATACGCTCTCTTCCTTTGAAAAAGCATAAATGTTTCAGGAGTCTGGATTCACATGTGAAAGTTTGACTGTTAGTCAGAAGTTGAAAGTTTGACTGTTAGAGAAAATTGATTCATTATCTAATTTTTGTTATGGTTAGTTTATATATTAGTTTTACTTGATGCTACGTAATTTCTATTAACGTTCAGCTGCAGCCATAGGGTCATTTACACTGCATCATTCGGTCTAAAAAAATACCTTTTTGTAAATTAAACGTAAAAATTACTGTAAAATAAAAATAATTGAGAGAAGAATTCTTGTATTGTATTTATTCTATAAAAAATCTATAATTTAATTTGTTAACATTATAAAAAAAAAATGATTTCAGTAATCTAAAGCTACCAACTAACAAAATAACCCATTTCTAAATGGTTTCAAATATCATAAGTCATTTCTTGAAATCGTTTCACTTCGCTACTGTTTCTAAATCTTCTTCTCATAATAAACAATTTTGACACGTAGTATAACAGAAAGATGAAAATAAAATCAAGCAACTCCATCATCCCAGGGAAGAGTGCCACAAAGATATCCATTGTAAACAAACGCTTCTCAAGATCGCAAGACACTATCGTTGAAAGAAAAACAAAAAGAAGTGAATTTTTATGGGGAGTAACAAGAAAGGCGCCGCCAGATTTTGCGTCATGTGGCTAGAACTCTTGGGACAAAGCTAGTTCAGTTTTGGAATGATTGACTAAAAATATATTTTAAAAAATGAATAGCGCTTCATTTTCATATGGGTACAAACGGAGCTATAACTACAATACATAAAATCCGATTTTTTTTTTCTTCAAAAAAAGAGAGCGATATAATGGCGATTGAGTGATTGATGTAAATTTTTAGCGCACGAGTCATGCCTTGTCAAAAATGCGCATGAAACTACGTTTGAATCAAAGTCATCTAGTTAAAATGAAGCCAATTGACGTCCATAATGTATTGAACAATACATATATATTGAATTGAATTTATTACATACCAACTTTAAATAAATATTAAGGAACATGAACTTAAAAGATATGTTGACATGCACTAAATTCAAAAAATAGATAAGTAGATGATCATATTGAAATTTATTAACTTCAAACAGATATTAAGCTGTACAGCTCCGATTTAAAATATTAGAATTGAAAATTTCGACTATGAAAAGTCTTACTTTAATTATGTGTTTTTTACTTACTTAAATTGCAAACTTAGCAAGTCAAATCTAAATATTTCCAGATATTTTTTAATACTAGAAAAGTGCTGTAGGTTGAAGCAAAAAATTCAATGCCACAATATAAAACATAATTTATTTTTCCATAGTTTATTTTTGATCTAAGGCAATCTTAAACTGATTTTTTTTTAAAATTTATTTTAGTTAGGATTCTTCACAGTGTTTTAAAAAAAAAACATTTGTTGCCCTTTAGAGTGGATTATACTCTTAGAATGTGTTATTTTATTGAAAGAATGATTTTTTTAAAAATTATGAACAATCGAACAAAATTTATTTTGAAACTAAGTCAAAAGTGTTTAAATTGTGCATTTAACACGATTTAAATATTTTACAATAAGTAGCATTCAAACAAAAAAATACATAAGAATAATCCAATGCATACAATTCACAATTCTCCAGATTATTTTTGCCCAAATTTCACGCTTTATTACGGGTCTATTAAGCGAATTGTTAATTATAGAACATAATTTACTTTTAATATCAATTGATGATCAAAGAAAAAGAACGATTAATGTCTAATTTTTTGCAAGAAAGACAAATGAATTGCCATCTGTTGCATTTTGAGGAGTACTAACTTTGGAAAAATCAAAAAAGTAAAGCATTTCCTCAACAGCCTGATGTAGACCAGGGGAGTCATAGAAATTTAGAGACTAAAATTTTCTAAAATTGGTTCTCCCCGAGTGATATTACACAGGGAGAAAAAAAAACTACATGTCTACTCATAGCAAGAAAAAAAAAATGGAGAAGATTATAGGGCAGACGACGGGTAGTGGGGATGTATTGATCAGGGAAAAACTTCAAGAAAAACTCAGTTCTTTTCCAATCCGATTTTAAAAAATATTTTTTTATCATCAAAAATTGTAAAATTTGTATTGAAATTTTTAAGAGTTTTAAATAAATTCTTGTGACAGTAAAATAAAATAAAAATATTGTAAAATGAGCAAAAAACTAAATTTTTTCATTAAAAGAATTGTGAACTAGCAAAAATCACTTACGTCATCGTTTAATTATTTAAACAACAGAATCTTATTCAAACAACAGAAACTAAGCTTAATTTTCAGCAATGCATATTGTTAAACTTACAAGGAAGTTCTTTCCGAATGAACTATTTGAAAATTTAGGATATGGGGCTAAATTTTGGCAGCAGCAGTCCAATATTTAAGACACTAACACAAACGGTTTTGTAGTAACACAAGAGACAGATGCACAGAGAAACTCTTTATTTTATAACTATAGATTTTAAAATCAATAGAGTGAGCCATTACTTACAAAAGAAATGTAATTCTTTCACCTTTTTATGAAATACATACCCTTATACATAATGTTCTCACACAAAAAACGGAAATGTTTCTGCTTAACTGCAACTGATTCTCTACGGGAATCAATTAACTTCTTTCTTTTGACGTATCTGACACCCGTTTTTCAAACAACTGCACATTGTGTATTTGCTTAATTAGGATTAAAACCCGCCGGAAATGAACAACACTTTAACAGGAAAGGGTTGCTTCGGCAACGGGGATTACGTCCTTTGATTTTCTATGGAATTGTGGTTTGTTTGAAAATCATTCGAATTGGTAACTTTAAAGAAGATTTATATTTTCACGATATACTTAGAAATGTTTTTGCTTTTAAATATGTTTTTTTAATGCAGTGAATTAATAATTGCAAAACTATAATTATTACTAACTATTACAATTATTATAAGCACTATTATAATTTCTATTATTAAACTTAACTGTTACAATAACTAGTAGTAGTTCAAAAGTTATATATTTTATCACAACATTGATAGAAATCTTGGGTAGTTTATTGAAACATAATAGCATTTATATTTTTTAAAACTTTAATATGGTACCACGTTGAACGATAACTATGATGTAAATTAAATATTTAGAAACATATTGCTGTTGTTTTTAATGACACTTGGAAAAATCAAGTTCATTAGCCATTGATCTTTTGCGAATTAAGTCAGGTGTGTGCGCTTTTTTGCTTTGTAAGAGAGCACCACTAGAGGGAAAGTATTTCTTAGCTCAGAACTCAACAAATAGATGGTAGTAACACTCATTTGTGAGACAACTTCCACAATTTAAACATATATCTTAAGGAAAAGGAAACTTTCTCCAGATTCCTGTACCCCTGGTACTGCTTAGAGATCGGTCACAAGACTTTTGATTTCACAGATTTTACGAGCACGTATATAGCATGTACTCAGTAGGTCTTAGAGGAATTGAGGGTCGAACCTTGGTCCCACCGGACCGTTGGTCTGATTCTCTAACCACTTGATTATCATAGCCACCCTAAACAGGATTACACGATATTATGGTTCATTCATGGTTCAAGTTGAAGCATAAGTTAGGGTTAGAGACATCAGCATTATGATTCAAAGAACAATAAATTTTTGTGAGTGTATTGCATAAAAATACTGTTAGTGAGAAATACTATACGGATAATTAGTAAAAACATCTCTTGTTCATCAAAACTACAATTTCAACGATGCGAGTATGTTCACAACGAAGCAATATCTTTTGCAAAAGTAAGAAAAAAATTTAAGCAGCCTTCACTAGTTTTTAATTAAACTGAAATATTTGTAAAAAGTGTAATAAATACTCAAATATTTTTAAGCAGTAAATTAAGAGAAGAGAAATATATATTTCTCAAATATTTTATAATGATACTATTTAGGAATTTGTAAAGATTCAGTTTAAAAGAAATTACTAATAGTTCGGAGAAAATATGAAATGTCAAAAGGATTTCAGTTGGTTTTCAGCATAGGATTGATAGACTTGTTATGATGTAGTCCGGAAACTTTCCAAGACTGTCAAAAGAAAAGTGCTTGCTCGGGAAAAAAGTCAAATCGATAAACCTCAAAATGCGTTGATTTCTTTTCGATTCCCACTGGAAAAGAAATACGAGAAAGTTTTCTCTAGGGGAAGGAAAATTCACGAGTTCTGGTAACAAGTATACAAGACTTTAATAAGATTCTTGCTACATCATATAAACAAAAAATATGATTTCAGGAAATGGAATTTCAATACTTAATGTGCTCGTCCTTTAATTATAAGGAAACTTATATGACATGTTTGTACAATTTTAAATAAATGATACACAGAGAAAGAAACTTCTGGTGAGATTAACCGAACAGTATGATATTGGTACAGTATGGTATGGTACAGTACAGTATAATTAGTGGAAAAACCATATTTCAGGTGTTAAAAACTAAAATATACGGTATTTTATCCCTTCATTTGGTAATTTTGGTAATTTAATTCTGGTTTTCAAAATTATAGTTCTTATTACCACACGTTTTGTAAAAAATACAAAATTTGAAAGTATATTTAATCGAATAAATAATTTTTATGTCATTCTTTACGGTTTCGAGATAAAATTACACTATTTGTACCACATTTAGAAAACTTTAGGACATAATATGAAATTATATATTTTTATATCTTTCACAAGAATTATTACCAACGTGCTTCAGTAAAAATTAGAATCTTTTTGGTGGTCAGAAACATGGTAAATTCTGTCAGCTTTGGTGATGTTTTTTCTCAGTGTTCAGTAATATAAAAATAAAGATCTTGGGAAACATGAATAAAAGACATAAAACATGAAATTTTCAAAAAAGAATAATCCCGAAGTCCAATATTTGACTTCTGAAGTTGAAATAAAACTATTCATAAAAAAGAAGAGTTTGCTTTTAGTAACCACAAAGTCTTAGAATATGAAAGTAAGCATTTAGCTTTTCTATCAACATCTATCATTTCTATCTAATGGAAACCTATAAAGATCTATCAATTTGTCTCGTCAAATCTTTGTTGACTATTTATATGAGAAGATATTACCCAATAGATAATTCAGCCAGTAAATTGACAGAGTATAGACATTTCATATTTTTCTTACCATATTGAAGAAATAAGTAAATCATGCTTGTATTATATTTATTTTTTATTAGATGTTTAAAACATAGGTATTGTTAGATTATTTGTCTTCGCCCCATTCTCCCTTTAACACTTGTGGTACACTAGCATTCATCTTCGTTTTTCTTTCCCTTAAAACTCGATCAAAAGTATCACTTTGTTCATAAAATTATAATTATTATAATTTTGTGCATGTAAAATTTTTTAAAATGTTAATATTAAAAAGAAAAGAATCATTACTTGGATTGGAAAGCACCTAAAATTGCAAAAATTTTGAATAATTTGTTTTATTTTTTATTTTTTTATTTTTAGTTTAACATTGAACAATTCTCGAATTAATTATAAAATGTTTCTCATTTCGTTGTGCATCCAGTATATTTATCAAAGCTCCATTTTGGTATATTCCATGGTGAATAACGTTACATTTGATAGATTTTCTTATTTTTAAACTTTATTATTTTTATTGATAAATATTTAATAATTAAAAAAAATCATATGAGATGTTTTTAATAGACTAATACTATTATGCATATAAGAAATAGGGACAATAACTATGAAGGTTTTAATTAGAATAAAATATAAAATGTAACTGACATTACATAGAATGGACATGGGATAAAACATATTTTTATTTTAAAATTCTTTTTTTTAAATTCTTTTTTTAAAATTTTTTTTGAAAAAATTTTTTTAAATAACTTTAGCAGGAAGCATTGAAAATACACATAAAATGACAAAATGACATATAGAAAGTGGTAAATAGATTATAAGCTCTTATGACTGTTGAAACAATTTTCAATGTGACAGATGTTACGAGCAAAAATATATTAATTTTATACAAATACTTAAAAATTATAATTTTTAGTTTTGTATATAAAATAGTTAATAAAAAATTATTTCATGGAGTGATGTTATTAAATGTTTTTTTATTTTGTTATATTGTCTTTTGTATCATTTATAGTGAGATTATTTTACGTGTAAATTGAAAAATGTTTCTGTCTCATGCGGTGTAGACAATAATTGGATTTAGTGCAGATTTAACAAACTATCGGAGTTAACAAATTACAATTCGTATTAAATATTACTTCTATTAAATCAGTTACTGAATAAAATAAGATTTATCCCTGGAATTCATTAAAACTATAAAAAAAAAGAATCAATTCCATTATCTTGAATTATACATTTTAAATTGATTTTCTACTGAAGAAACGATTGATTAAAAGCTTATCAAAAGCACCCGCTGAAAAAGAATTTTAAAAATTCTCTAGAAACCTCATTTGCATGTGATTATCCTGAATAATATTTAAATTCATTTAAATTAAAACTACAGATAAACAAAGTGTTTTTCATTATAGTGTTATAAAATTTCTTTATATTTAAGTACCATATTAATTCTGAAAAATCATGACTGTTTTTCGTACCTAATCAAAATTTTATTGCAAGGTATTTTACACTTACTGTTTAATTTTTAGACTTGTTTAAATCATAAACGTCGAAAATATACCGCATTTCTGGTTTGCCAAAAGTATACGAGATGCAATAAATTTAGAGATAATATACAATTCTAAGATGCAATTCAAAAATAAGTTAAGAACACTCTAAAATTTAGCTAAACAAAAAAAAGTTAAAGTAAATTCTTTTTTGGTTAAAATAAGGAATGATAAAAGGAGTATTATTTTTTAAAAAAAGGTTATACATTAAGAGGAGGATAGAGAAGTTTAATCGATATTAATACAGCTTTCTAAAAGCCGACATATACTCCATAAAAAAGTATTTATAATTCGTCCCCCAATCGACATACACCTTGAATTATTTTCTGCGAATTTGAATCAGTTTTTGTTATAATACCCACCCAAAGCTAGATTAAGATTTCTAACAACATAAAAATTTCACCCCAAAAGATTACATGGTATTTTAAAAGATTTTTAATAACACAATGACAATAGAAAATGAACCGTTTCTGTCATATATAATAGAAAAGAAACCGTTTCAGCCATATATAAATAATTAGTAAAGAATTTCGTAATCAAATCTGACCTAAATTAAAAATTAAATGTTTAGCGTACTTTTTAAAATGGTAACGTAAATAAAAAGTTTTCTATTGATCGAAAAATAAGAAGTCTGTATGTGGTTTCATTTGAATTAGATGGACTGAAATTTTTCAACCAATTTAGTCTTAAATGCATACCAATTTGCAGTTCTCGTTTCCATGGTACCTACTAAACATACATATTTAAAGCAGTGAGAAGTAATTTTACAAAGCAAATTTTTCAATCCACTAAATTCATAACTAGAAATCATTTAAGATAATTTCCAGATTTGATCTAATTTCGTTCCTTTTTTCTATAATTAGATATTTTCCTTAAAATTCTTTTTAAATGACATGCGTTTTAAATTGAGGAAAAACTTGATTTTGTGAGCGATTTGTTTTAACTCACACAAATTAACTAGCCACTACTTATAAATCAAATAATAATATATTTCAATTCAACATGTTTTTCCACTAATAAGATTATTAGTAGTTAATAAGATTTACTTAAATGATAACATAATATGAAATAAAATATTCGCCTGTCAAATGTCAACTGTTTTAACCTGTCAGTACAAAAAGCATATCGCAAAAATGATCGATGTTTAAGCGATCTTAATCAATCGCAAGATTTCAAATATTCCAAAGAAACAAACAAATGATGCACGGAGAAAAAATTTTGGTGAAATTTCTATACAGCTAAAAAAAACATAATTCTAGTAAACAAAACCAAAATATATCGTATTTAAACCATTTATTTAGTACTTTTCTGTTCATATGGTAAATTCTGGTTTTCAAAATTACTGTTCTTATAACCTCATATTTAGTACAAAACTGAAAAATAAATTTAACCGAATAAATGATTTTTATGCCATGCTCAAAGGTATTATGATAAAATTATGATATTTTACCACTTACCCCGAATTCCATCGCAATTACAAAACCATATTTATTGTTGCTTTTACCAAAAACATTACCAAAGTGCTTCGATAAAACCAATGAGCTTTTTGATGTCCTCATAGAGCCAAAAATACAGTAAATTGTACCATATTCTTGTGGCTCTGACCAAAACTTCTTATGCGTGTAAGACTCTTGAAAAATATCGTTTACAAGTCTTAACAGATAAATGTTTAATATTTCTAGAATCCGATCTCAAACATACAATTTCTTTAGTACATCCATCAACTAGAAATATACATTAGAAGGTAAATTAAAATGATCTAACACATTATTTACGGAGACCTTAGACGATTCTGTTAATAGATTGCGGGCTTCAATGGCTTTAAAATGTGTTTTAAACAATAAATTTATGTTTTCCTATCATACAAAACGAATCCTCCAACATAAGTTTTTAAATATGCCTTCCAATTTTCCAAAAAGGCAAATTTTCAAAAAATAAAGCTGCAAGATTTTTACGCACCAAAATCATTTTTAAATAATTATTACACAATAATTTAAACATTTTCTCATTTTCACATAGATGTTCCTATGTAAGAATGTGTTTTTTTTTATTTTAAAGCAAATTATTGAATGTGTAAAGTGTAAAACAAATATTTTCTGTGCCGCCTATATGTTATACACACGAATACATGGGGCAATATATTGTCATTTTACAACACTGAAAGTTAGATTTGTATGCTTTAAAACAAACATTCCTTTTCTTCATTTTGTTAATTTTAAAATTTATTCCGTCTGGCCCAACGTTTCAGTGAAAACTATTCTAATAATTTACACTAATATCGAATCAGTTTTCAGTACTAAATAACAACTGTAGCACTAAAAACACTGCTACGTTATGAGCTCAATCATTGTTTCATGAATCAAAATAAATAAAATGTCAAAAATTAACTTATCTATTTATTGAAAAGTCTTCATTGTACATAATTTTTCCTATAATATTTCTATATTTTCCATAGCCGTTACCGATAATGCAATTTGACATCTGTGATTGCAGAATATAGAAAGAGTCAAAGAAATTTATCGTTCGAAAAAGAAAGTTATGAATCTCATTCCTGAAACAAATACTTTATTTTGTTCAAGACGACTCTGCAAATAGCTGTGGCAATTTTTCCTCTTTTATTTTTAAAATTTGGGGATAAATTTTGAGAAAATTCAAAAATCAAAATATGATTATAGACACATAGTGGCTGCAGTTATAAATAAATTCAATATGATACCTGCAAGTGACATAGTGTGGGTACATCAATCCTGATTGTTGAAACGTGGTATTTGTTTACGTTAGCAACTCTTTCCATTTTAGTTGGAGTAAGCCAAACCAATCAATTCTCTCAAATTATACATTATATTCTTTTACAAAGATTTCAATTCTTTCCCTATACATTTCTTACTTAACACAAAGACAGGCATAAAGCCAAGTAGAATATAAACAAACTAATTATAAATTGAAGTTGACAGCTGCACGAAACAGAACTATATCACGGTTACAATAAAATACATAAACAGATAATAAATTTAAGTTAAGTAAAATACGTAGACGAGAAAGAATTATATATCAACAAAATCTATACTCGATGCGGCGCTGTATGTAATTAACTTCACGTAAATTAACATTCTATCTTATGGGAAGAAATTTCTCCTTTAATACGCCATTTTGCTTATAAACGATCACCTACAGATGACGTCATGGGTGTGGTATCTGTGATCTTCTTCTGAAGTGCAAGTATCCAATTAAAGATTAAATAGGTAGAATATAAGAAATTGTGGTGTCATAATGAAAATACGTATCTGATAACACGGGATTTTCAGGATGATAAAGTTGTAGTCTAGTACAGAAAATGTTTCTAGAGAATCATATAAATAAGAATTGTAAAAGGAGCGGAAAAGAATGAAAACATTTTTGTATAATTTTCTTCATTTATCGTGAATTAGGAAATTATTCTCATTTTTTTGAAAAGTAAAATTTAAAAGTCTTATCTTGAAAGTGTTAAAGTGGAAAAGCTTTCAGATTTGATAAACTTTCAAAAGTCGGTGGATTATTAGATAAATACACTTAGCGCCTTGAAAATACCCTTATTGCCGTAAAAATTCACTTAATTCCATAAAAATTCAAGCCCTAAGAAAGGGTTGTTAGAATGTAACAAAATACTACATACGTAAATATGTAAGTTGATATAATTAGATAAGTCCAACTTGCCGTCACAAAGTGATTTCTGATATGCGCGATTGGTGACAAATCTGAGTATCGAGCGGGCAAATAAAGGGTGTCGTATTGCAGCGTAGTCAGTCTGATAGCTTTGTTGAGTGTGCCAGAGCTTTATCCTGTTGAAAATGGCTCTTGGGATTCCGGCAACACATGTGGTTGAAAAATGTCGCGTACGTCGTATCACTGGTCTGTCATGGCACCTTGGTTCAATATTAAGGGTGATTGTGTATAGTATACGATAGCCCCCAATACCACCACTTCAGCTGTAGGAGCAGTGTACCGCTGTACAGTGTATGCAAGATTAACACCAACCTTCCGTTACTACTGTCTGAAGTGGAGTCACGATCGACGAGATTGGATCATAACCGAATGTAAAAAGGTCGTCTTAAACTACGAATTTAGATTCAACTTTGATTTTGATGACAATTGTGTATACATGTGTGGAGGCAACATAGTGAATGATGTACAGCAATACACCGCTCCCACAGATATTGTGATGGTAAAGGGTGCCATCGCATAAGACACGCAATAACTTCTTATATAGATCCACGGCGCCATAACAGTCTAGTTGTATTTTGTGACATCCTTCAAGCACATGTGTTGTCACACATGACAGTGTTCACAGGAGTCATTTTTTAACAAGACAATGCTCGGCCACGCCCATAAAGGGTGTCACAGGACTGCTTCAAACACTTTACCACCTCTTTTTGTAAAGCTTAATTCTCCAGATTTGTCATTAGTTGAGATTAGTTGAGACGGCAAGTTCGAATTTATACAAACTAGAAGCGTGTTTACAGAAACTGCGGAATTTTGTTTCATTCTGATAACTCTATTTCTAAGTCCTTGAATTTTTATAATAAAGAGGGTGTTTTTTAAAGTAAGAAACTAACCATATATATCTAATTCAAATCTAGCCATTGCTGTTTATATTCTATGCTGTATATACGACTATGATGTTTATGTTCTAACCATTGCTGTTTATATCTAATTTCAAATGGAATGTAACATCTTAAAATTAAATAAATAATGAGCCTTCTCACTGAAAACAAAACAGAAACTAATTTTTTTAAAAGAGTTACTACATGTGGTGCAACAGTTATAATTTACACCTAAGTACAGTTACATTAGATTGGAGGCTTAGGTTCATAAATTATAAAGCTTGATAATTCTCTACGGAAATTAAATTATCCAAGCAAACGGATCTTGTTATGTTTTGTATGAATTTCACGTACTGCAAGAAACTTTCTACGAGGTCTACAACTTTATATTGTCTAATTAATAACGCTACACACATTACAAGTCACCTGACCAAACAGCATCTTTTGTTGTCAAGGTTACTTAAAACAGGGAAATACCAACAATATTAAAAGCTTCCTTTGTTCATTCGTGGTTCAATTTTAACGGAGGGGTTTTAGTTACCTAATAAAATATCAATTCAACAACATCGAGAAATTGTTTTTTCTTTGTTGATTGACACTTTTTAGAGAGTTTTCAAGCGCAACAAAATATCCCTTAGCAATAAAGGAAATCGATAAAATTGTAGGCAAAAACACTAGAATAATGTCTAACGAGACCGTATCACGCAATTTGATTTTGTTCTTGATCATAAATATTTATTTAATAATTAATTTGTCTTTTGAAAGGTGACAGTTTACAAAGAAGACAAAACATGTTGTTCTTGAAATTTTTTTTTTAAACTCCCGACATCAGTTATAATGTTATTATTTTAACATTGCATTGTGCAAGATGAAAATTTTTTATGTTTAATGGTTTAATGCTTAATGGTTCACAATAAATGATTCGAATTTATAATTTAAGCTGCTCCTTTTTTGTTAAAAGCAAATACAATTTTGTGAAGATAAAATATAAAAACTTCAGTGTGTTTTGTATCCAGAAATTTATTTATAAAACTGCTAGAGATTTTTTTAACATTAGGTTTTTATGAAAAGATTTATATTAAGTTCATAAAACATAAATACAATATGTAACTCAGTGGATATTTGAAGTCGATTTCTGACCAAAATCACTTGCCTTATGTTTATTTCTGCTTAAACAAGGAAAAATCACATTAACATGCTGCTGATTTCACAAAAGGCATTGAGTCATATTGGGCTGTCTGGCCAAATATGATGGTGATGATTTCACAAAAAAAATATTTTAAACGTTAGATTATTAAATTTTAATGATACATAAGTTAATCATTTTAATGACATAAAAATTTCGTAATTATTTAAGTTCTTTTTCTCTGTGTAAAAAAAAATATTAAGCATTAGATTATTATTTTAATTCTGTTCTGAGTTACAGCCCAAAAAGTGAATGGTCCACACAGAGAAAATTATAAAAGTTTTTAGGATTGAGCAATGAAAATGTTAGAGAACGCCGATCTGCCTTTCAATATAAAAGCAGAATTTTTATCAAAACGAAAGAAAAAAGCGAAATAGTATCATGTATTACAATGCGAATCATACACGCAACACAATGAGCGAAGAAATGTCCTCAGAGGGGTTATTATAACAAATGTATGAATCAATTTATCTTATAGGAACGGAGCTATAGATTTATCATCTTATCGACGGTCTCAATGGCAAAGTGATCATGGATTCGAAACGGAAGCTGGTATCCAACTGTGTACTACAGGTATAGTCGGAAATGCATAGTGACTACACTTTGGTCTAAAAATAGAATGAGCACAAACCAACTGCTATTGGCAACCTTATTCATAATACAGTGCCTTCCAAACCGAAAAAAAATATTTATTTTTATAAAAAAAATTGTATTTTCGCTAATTTTATATATATATATATATATATATATATATATATATATATATATGTAAGTGAATGTCTGTCTATGTGGATGTGTGTATCTTTTATAGAATCCTAAACCATCTAACCGAAATAGGTAAAATTTGGCATACAGATAGTTTGAAGCAAGATGAAGGTCACTGTCAACGACGAGAACACACATTCTACGATGAGTCGCTCGAGCGAGATGAGCGAAAGACGAATTGGAATTTTCTGATTGGTTAAACGTCAGTTATTGTTTTAATTACATATTTTAAAGGTAACATCAGTGATGATTTCTAGCTTATAGCTCTATTTGATTAAATAAATAGATTATTGCACGCTTTTAAGTATTTAATTATTTTATATTCGCCATATCAGATAAATTCAATGGTAGCTCGCTTGGTTTACGCCCCCAAATTTATACTTTTACTCTAGTCTGATACCGCGCGTTTTGTTTATTCATAATATTTTTTAAAACGTGTTTCTAAAAAAAATATTTATTTAAAATCAACAGTAATTGAACAGTAAAAAAGTACTTATGTATTTAAAGGCAAAACTTATGAGAATGTGGTATTAATTCGTTTAGGAGAAAAGCAAAAATTGACCATATTATTATTGATGCCAATGATGCTTAATTTAGATAATATATGCATAGTGAAATAAAAGAAATAAGCTATGTACTAGAAAACAAAAGTAATGAAGTAAAAGTACTTATTTGTCTAGAAGAACCGCATAAAATCGTCATACTATCATTGACGACAATGATGCTTAATTAATGCTGGTAATATGTTAAATGGTATAAAAAATCTTATGTACTAAAAAGCTAAAATAATAGAGAAAAAAATACTTATTCCTTTCGGGGAGCCGCAAAAAATCGCTATAGTATTGTTGATATTAATACTTTATCAGTATTGATAATATGTATAAATTGAAATAAAATACAACAAACTATGTATGGAAAAGCAAAGTCAAAGGAGAAAATGTTAATAAGAAATTCGTTTAGGAAAACCGTAGAAAATCGCCATTCTCAGAAGACGCTTAATTATTGTGTACTACGTATGAGTTATTAAAATTATTTTTAAGATACGATATAAAATAAAGAATCATTAATTCTTAAGATAAATTTAGTTTGAATCAAACTTAAGCGTAACACAGAGAAAATGTTAAGAGAATTCGAAGTAAGCTTTAACAAAACCGAAACTGTTGAATAACTTATTTTACACAGGTCACAGAAATTTAAACATTTAATTATAAACAACCTTATTACACAAATAATAGATATCTTGCTGTCAAAACAGCAATAGCGGACACATTGGCACAAGGTCCCGAGTTACGAATGTGAGGAGCACCTCGATTGCCTTACAACTAAAATCACGCATACATATTTCAACGGAAACTTTTTTTTCTGTTGATTTATAACTGCATTGTAAACAAAAACAATCTTACGCCAACTCGTTATCTATTGTAAGCAATCTACAAATAAAAAAAGCGCCAACATTGGTGCTTTCGAAAGCGAACATTTTTAATGACTGGTGTGAATGCACTTGAACTTGGTGTTAACTTTTTCTTTATTAAGTGTTTTAGATTTGGCTACATCCTTTAAATTGTACACGATAACTAGATTTGGTGTTAACTTAAAAAAAGATAAAAAAAATTATAGTACACCACTGTATTTACTATAAAAAAACATAGTTCACGCGGTCCTGAATTGAAAATAAAAAAATGTATATTAGGAAATATATTTAATAATTTGTGGATAAGCCTAATTATTATATATAGTGGATCATTTGATGACTTTAAAATGGAATATTCAAGCTAGATAAATAAGACAAATATTTGGACTGTAATACTATTTCAAGGCAATTCTTATTTCATTCCGAAATTTTGCTGCGTTAATACGGTATTAACAAATTATATATTTTTTTATAAACTATTGGAGTAAAGGGATAAATTACCCGTAGAAATTCGAAGAAAGGTCCCCAACCTCAATGGAAAGAAAAAAAAAGATCTCACGAAACTGCATAATTTAGAATCCTATTATCAATACATGAGTGACTACATTTCCCTTCTAGCTGGAGAATTGAATTAAGCCAAATGGTCACTAAAATATATTTATTACTTTAGTCGCCACTTATAGTAATCTAAATAAGATATTTTACTTTTAACTTGTAAATAATTTTAAACAGATTTTTACAAAACAAATTTCACAGAATTTTTAAAACGAAAGAAAAAAAAAAAAAAACACAGATAAAATTGGAGAGATAAAAATAATCAGAATTCCACCAAAACATGAAAAAAAAGCATTAAAAAGCAAAATAATAGTAGATATAAATTATTTTATGACAAAAATAAAAATTGCAATGGAGATCCCCTATTTTGATCAGAATTCCATGCGTTATTTCATGCGTAATTTTGTACATCAAAGACAAAAATTTTTTAAAATGATTGAAGTTCAATTATTAATTAAGAAACGCTCTATTTTTGCCCTATGAGTAAAATTACGCCCTATGAGTAAAATTACGCCCTATGAGTAAAATGAGCCGTGGTGGCTCCGGGGATCGAGCGCTCGCATCCCAATGATCATGGTTCGAA